>WOXC01005993.1:0-276609 GCA_011680675.1 Gymnobelideus leadbeateri
ATTTTAGAAATGAGTCCTTTATCAGAGACATAGGTTGTAAAAATTCTTTCCCAATTTCCCACCTCCCTCTTGATCTTGGTTACATTGGCTTTGTTTGTGCAGAAGCTTTTCAATTTAATGTAATCAAAATTATCCATTTTGCATTTTATAATGCTCTCTAATTCTTGTTTGGTCTTAAAGTCTTCCCCTCTCCACAGATCTGTCAGGTAAACTATTCCTTGCTTTCCCAAATTGCTTACAGTATCATCCTTTACACCTAGATCATGCACCCATTTAGACTTGATTTTGGTATATGGTGTTAGATAGTGATCTATGCCCAGTTTCTGCCATACTGTATTCCAGTTTTCCCAGCAGTTTTTGTCAAATAGTGCATTCTTATCCCAAAAACTGGGGTCTTTGGGTTTATCGAACAATAGATTGCTATATTCATTAACTGCTGGGTCTCCTGCACCTAATCTATTCCATTGATCCACTACTCTACACCTCTGCCAGTACCAAGCAGTTTTGATGACTGCTGCTGTATAATACAGATTAAGATCTGGCATAGCTAGTCCACCTTCCCTAGCATTTCTTTCATTAATTCCCTTGATATTCTAGACCGTTTGTTTTTCCAAATAAATTTTGTTATTATTTTGTCTAACTCTACAAAGTAGTTTTTTGGTAAATTGATTGGAATGGCACTAAATATATAATTTAGTTTGGGTAAAATTGTCATTTTTATTATATTAGCTCGACCCAGCCACGAGCAATTGATATTTTTCCAACTATTTAGATCTGTTTTTATTTGTGTGAGAAGTGTTTTGTAGTTGTGATCATATAGATTCTGGGTTTGTTTTGGCAAGTAGATTCCCAAATATTTTATGATGTCTACAGTGACTTTAAATGGGATTTCTCTTGCTATCTCTTGCTGTTGAGTTTTATTAGAGATGTATAGGAATGCTGAGGATTTATGTGGGTTTATTTTATATCCTGCAACTTTGCCAAATTTATTTATTGTCTCAAGTAGTTTTTTACTTGATTCTCTAGGATTCTCTAAGTATATCATCATATCATCTGCAAAGAGTGAGAGCTTGGTCACTTCTTTGCCTAATTTGATTCCTTTGATTTCTTTTTCTTCTCTAATTGCTACTGCTAACGTTTCTAGTACCAGATTGAATAAGAGGGGTGATAGTGGACACCCTTATTTCACTCCTGATCTTATTGGAAAGGCTTCTAGTTTATCCCCATTGCATATAATACTTGCTGATGGTTTTAGATAGATGCTATCTACTATTTTAAGGGAGGCTCCATTTATTCCTATACTTTCTAGTGCTTTTAATAGGAATGGATGTTGTACTTTGTCAAAAGCCTTTTCTGCATCTATTGAGATGATCATGTGGTTTTTGCTAGTTTTGTTGTTGATATGCTCAATTATATTGATGGTTTTCCTAATATTAAACTATCCTTGCATTCCTGGAATGAATCCTACCTGATCAGGGTGTATTATTTTTGTGAAAAGTTGTTGGAGTCTTTTGGCTAATATTTTATTTAGAATTTTTGCGTCTAAATTCATGAGGGAAATTGGTCTATAATTTTCTTTCTGTTTTATCTCTTCCTGATTTAGGAATCAGTACCATATTTGTGTCATAGAAAGAGTTTGGTAGGACTCCTTCTTCACTAATTTTCCCAAATAGTTTGTAGAGTATTGGAATCAGTTGTTCTTTAAATGCTTGATAGAATTCACTAGTGAACCCATCTGGCCCTGGAGATTTTTTCCTAGGGAGTACATTGATGGCTTGTTTGATTTCTTTTTCTGAGATGGGGTTATTTAGGTAATTCACTTCCTCTTCAGTTAATCTGGGCAACTTGTGATTTTGTAAATATTCATCCATTTCACTAAGATTGTCATATTTATGTGCATACAATTGGGAAAAATAATTCCTCATTATTTTTTTGATTTCCTCTTCATTGGAGGTAGATTCACCCTTTTTATTTTTGATACTCATAATTTGGTTTTCTTCTTTCTTTCTTTTTTATCATATTGACTAAGGGTCTATCAATTTTGTTGATTTTTTCATAAACCAGCTCTTAGTTTTATTTATTAATTCAATGGTTTTCTTAATTTCAATTTTATTAATCTCACCTTTGGTTTTCAATATTTCTAATTTAGTACTAAATTGGGGATTTTCAATTTGTTCTTTTTCTAGCTTTTTCAATTGCATGTCCAATTCATTGACCTCCCTTCTCTCTGCTTTAATTAAGTATGCACTCAGGGATATAAAACTTCCCCTGAGAACTGCCTTTAGTGCATCCCACAAATTTTGGTATGTTGTTTCATTATTATCATTCTCTTGAATGAAATTATTGATTGTTTCTATAATTTCTTGTTTGACCCACCAATTTTTTAGGATTAAATTGTTTAATTTCCAATTAGTTTTTAGTCTATCTTTCCATGGCCCTTTATTGCATATAATTTTTATTGCATCATGATCTGAGAATGATGCGCTTACTATTTCTGCCTTTCTGCACTGGATTGTGAGGTTTTTATGCCCTAGTACATGGTCTATTTTTGAGTATGTACCATGCACTGCTGAGAAGAAAGTAAATTCCTTTTTATCCCCATTCAGTTTTCTCCAGAGATCCATCATATCTAGTCTCTCTAAGATTCTATTCACCTCCTTAACTTCTTTCTTGTTTATTTTGAGGTTATATTTATCGAGTTCAGAGAGGGGGAGATTAAGGCCCCCCACTAGTATAGTTTTGCTATCTATTTCTTCCTCTAATTCCTTTAACTTCTCCTCTAGGAATTTGGATGCTATACCACTTGGTGCATATATATTAAGTAGTGATATTGCTTCATTCTCGATGGTGCCTTTTAGTAGGATATAGTTTCCTTCCTTATCTCTTTTAATTAGATCTATTTTTGCTTTTGCTTTATCTGATATAAGTATTGCTACCCCTGCTTTTTTTACTTTAGCTGAGGCATAATAAACTTTACTCCAACCTTTTACCTTTACCCTGTGGATATCCCTTTGTTTCAAATGTGTTTCTTGAAGACAGCATATTGTAGGATTATGATTTTTAATCCATTCTGCTATCCGCCTCTGTTTTATGGGAGAGTTCATCCCATTCACATTCACAGTAATGATGACTATCTGTCTCTTCCCTTCCATCCTATTCCCTTCCCTGTTTATGTTTTTGTTTATTCCTTCTCCCTTCCCCTCCTTGAAGTTTTCCCTTTTGACCGCCCCCTCCCTCAGTGTTCCCACCCAGTGACCCCCCTTCTTATCCTACCCTCTCCCCTTACTACTATTTCCCTCCCTTATAATCCCTCCCTTTAGTCTCCTCCTTTTCACCCCCCCCTTACCCTCCCACTATCTATAGGACACAATAAATTTTTATACTTATCAGAGTAAATTACTCCCTGTTTGATTCCAAACCAATGAGAGTAAATTTCAAACAGTGCTCCTCTCCCTCCCTCCAATTCCTGTATTTAATGAATTTATGTGTCTATTCACGTTAGATTCTTAAACTTCACTGATTAATTTGATCCTTCTTTGAACCAGAACCAGTGAGAATAGTGTTTAAATGATGTTCCTCTCCCTCTTACTTTCCCTTCTTCTATAGTGTGTTTTGATGCCTCTTCAGATGGCATATTTTACCTTTTCCTAGCTCATCCTTTCCTTTTTCCCATTACAGTACCATTGATCCCCTTAATAGTCTTTTTTTTTTTTTAGACTCCATGTTAGTGCATTCATACCCACACCCTCTAAGTATAACCCTTTTGCAGGTCATGATAATCATAGAGATTTCAAATATTGACAGTTATCAGCTCCACATATAGGGATGTGAACATTTTGCTCTTGTTGCATCCCAGGTAATGAGCTTGTGTTTGTGGGTGTGGGTGTGTGCACTTCTGCATGTGTGAGTCTATGTTACCCTTGTTTACCTTTTTATGTTCTTCTGGAGTCTTGTAATTGGAGATCAAATTTTCCATTGAGCTCTGGCTTTTTCATTAGGAAAGTCTGGAAGTCCCTTACTTCATTAAACGTCCATCTCCTTGCCTGAAAGATTATGCTCAGTTTTGCCGGGTAGTTAATCCTTGGTTGTAGTCCTAGCTCTCTTGCCCTACGAAATATCAAATTCCAGTCCCTCCGCTCTTTTAATGTAGAAGCTGCTAGGTCCTGTGTGATCCTAACTGTAGTTCCTCGATATTTGAATTGTTTCTTTTTGGCTGCTTGTAGAATTTTTTCTTTAATCTTATAATTCTGGAATTTGGCTACTATATTTCTTGGAGTTTTCAGTTTGGGATCTCTTTCAGGAGGAGTCCGGTGAATTCTATCAATAGCTATTTTATCTTCTGATTCCAGGACCTCAGGACAGTTTTCTTTGACAATCTCTTGGAGGATGTTGTCTAGACTGCTTTTCTCATCATGGCTTTCTGGTAGACCAATAATTCTTAGGTTGTCTCTCCTGGATCTGTTCTCTAGGTCAGTTATTTTTCCAGTGAGATATTTTACATTTTCTTGCAATTTTTCGATCATCTTGTTTTTTTCGATTGACTCCTGCTGCATCATAGAGTTCTGAGTTTCAGTTTGATTGTATCTAATTTTTAGTGAATTATGGTCTTCAGTGAGTTTTTGAAGTTCCTTTTTTAGGGAGGTATTTTCTTTTTCCAAGTTGGTCATTGCCTCCCTGATTTGGTCTTTAAAATTTTTCTTAAGCTCCTCCAGGAATGCTATTTGGGCTTGAGACCAGATCATGTTTCCTTCTGTGGTCTCTGGTGTAGGCAGAAAGTCTATATTGTCCTGTGTGTTTTGTTGTTCTTGCCCTGCATAGTATGCTGGAATAGACTTTCTTGCCTTCCCCTTCTCCTTTTCAGCTTCCTTCCTTCCCATTGTGACTTCCTGTTTCTTAGTGTCTCAGGCTATGAGTTTGGGGCCTGATCCTTGACTTTGAATACCTCTGGGTGGCTAATTTATGGCTAAGTCAGGGAAGTCAGTGAGGAATGTAGATGTGTAGGTGGGGATGAGTCTGACCACTTCAGATTTCTGCCTCTATACACCTGGGCTATAAGTAGGCTTTTGTTGGTGAGGTGAGGTGGGGTTTGTTGGGTCCCCTCCCTCTCTTCTCTTCAGATTCCTGGCTGTCTCAGTTACACCCTTTCTTGGAGATTCTCAAGCCTGAGGCTATTTCCATTAACTTGGGATTTCAATCTGGGTGGGAGACTTATCTTTGGGTTTTCTGCTTCATGAAGGAGGGATGGGAGGATTGGGGCAGCTAGAATTTACTTTGCCATTCCAGCCCCTGTATTATACAGGCAGGCAGTTTCTAAACTTCCAGGCTGGGGGCTGAATGCAGCCTGAGAAGCCACTCTCTCCACTGGGGGCCCGCCTCTCCTACCTGGCTCCAATGATCCGTTCCCTCTGGGAGATGACTGCGATTCGTCCTTGGTAAGTCTGCAGGCTGGGGCTTTTTCTCTCTCTGGTGTAGTCTGCTTGCCTGCTGTTAGGTCTGAGCTGTGCAGACCCCACACGCTCTGCGCTCGACCTGTGCGGACACTCTGGGCAACCTCCTGGGCTGGATTCTGCCACACTCTGTCTTCCACTGGGCTCCGTCACTCCGGAATCCGCTCAGATTTACCCTTTTGGACTTAGTGACAGAGGAGCTCAGCGAGGTTACTGCTTCCTTTCCGCCATCTTGGCTCCGCCTCCTATGGAATTGAATCTTGTAAACTAAAAGTAAACAAACAAATTAATAAAGACAAAAAATTTGCTTCTGGATCCTCAGTAAACTTACATTTAAGTGTGGAGTAAAAGCTTGTTGCATTAAAATAGGGAATACACTGGACATTTCAATGTATGTCTTAAACAAACACCAAACCATTGTTCAAATGGATGTTTTCTTACCTGACTTTCCATAAAAACTGGAGATAGGAAGTTTCTTTGTGGTCCTGAGGCAGTATGGGCTAGGTATAATATTTTCTGGTATTTATACTTAATGAGTCAATCAAACAATAAGTATTTATTAAGTGGTAAGCCTATTATGTGGTAAATGCTGAATATAAAAATCAATAAATCTGTTTGACTTTTAAGGTCACTCACTTAGTAAACTTTAAGTGCCTAATGTGTGCCAGGCACCATACTGTACTGTACCCTTTGAATTCAAAGAGAGGTTGTCTTTCTCCTAATCTCTAATCTGTCCCTTTCCTAGTAATCCAATCTTCTTACTCCTCGTGTGGAGGAGGGAACCTTTTGATTCAGTGATACTGGTGTCTTTTGAAGTTCCTCAAACAAGAAACTCCATCTCCCAAGTCTCAGCATTTTCACTTGCTGTGTGAATGACTGGAGCTCTCTTCCTCTTCTTTCCTGCCTCTTAATCTCTCTTCAAGTCTCAGCTAATCACCTTCTGCAAAAAATCTCTTCAGAGCTCCCTTAATGCTCGTACCTTCCCACTGTTGATTATCCCTAGTTTATCTTGTTTGTATGAGTTATTACATGTTGTCTTCCCCATTAGACTTGTGAGATTTGAGAGCAGGAACTGTCTTTTTGTCCCCAGTGTATCATGTGCACAGTATCTGGAACTTAATAGGTGCTTAATAAAAACTTGTTCCAGACTCACTGACTAGAAGAAGACGGCACATGAGCTGCCTCTTAAGAGGAGGGGCTCTATGAGATAGATTTAGAGAAGTTGATAGTTATCATGCCTGGTAGGGCTATTTCTCTTGTATTTTAATTTGTGATTTTATTCACTGATGTTGTGCTATTGTTCTGTATATTGATCAAGAAGGTGCCCAGGTGTTTTAGATAGCAGATGTTTGGGAGCTAAAGTTGACATTTTGTTAGGAAAATTTAAGAGCCTGGCTTGTATTTTCATTCAGATGGATGACCAACCCACTTCTGCAGGAGGATTGATAGGCTAAAGTTTGGACCAGAATTTTTCTCTAAAAGAAATTTCTCACGTGAACAGTTAGGCAAATGCTTTTTTGCGATACAGGAGTTTTGTGCCATGGTATGTTCGGTTTTATCCTGAAAAATTTCAGAGACACATGTTTTAACCACAAAACAACCTCAGTTTGGATCCTCTTGATCATCTAATTTTGAACAAGACTGCTAGAGCCTGATTGGGCTTGCCAGGATAAATGATCTGTAAGGTGCATCCTCAGATCGTTAAATGAATTGCACTTGTTGGATGGGTTATTTAGAATTTTAATTTAATTGGTGGAAAAAAGGTTTAGCAAATAGTTTTAATATAGTTTATAATGAACTGTCAGCAGTTGAATTGTTTCTTGTTTCTAGTTTTTTCAGATTTTCTTTTTTATTAACTTAAACATTAAACATGAACATTTCAGTATGCATGGAGAACAGAAGAGGATTATCTGTGAAGTTGTAAACTGTTTCATAGTTTTTATAAGTGTCTTTCTTGGCATTTCTGTTCCTGTCCATTAGACCCCTTCCTCCTATAGAAACCTTTCCTTTTAGCAAATAACTGTACTCAAGAAAAACACCACATTGGAGGTGGAGTCAAGATGGCAGAGTAGAAACAGGACTTCGCAGCGGCTCCAGCCTCAACATCCACCAATCCATGTAAAAGGGGACTCTGAACAAACTTTGGAGCTACAGACCCCACAGAATGACACAGAGAAGCTAACCTCCTACTGAGGACAGCCTGGCAGGGAGCAGCCAGCCCAGCACTCTGGGAGCTGACCCCAGCCCCACCTGAGCCAGAGGTTTTAGCCCCAGGGCAGGCCTGACCAGCAGCCAGCTGGAGGGACTCCAGAATACCAGCAGATGTGGCCATTTCCAGAATTATCAACACATAGATGCCAAGGACAAAGTGAGAGGTCAGTGTACTGTGGATTTTGGTACCACTGCTGGGGAGAGCATCGGCTTTTGCCCCCAGGGTGAGAAGCCCACTGAGACGATTAGGCACAGCCAGTGCCATGTTGCAGCTTCAGCTCCTGGCCTGCGGATTGTAGGGGGACCTGTGACCAGTCTGGGGGGGCGTAATCACTCTTGCTTTAACCTTCTTGGATCTGGATTGCAGTCTGGGGTGGAGGTCCTGGGGTGTGTGACCAGCTTGCCAGAGTGTGTGGAGGCTTCAGAGAGGGCACCCAACTAATACCTCCAGCAGCTGAGAAAACCCCAGTGTTTGGGACAGAAGCTCCCCTGTCTGGTGGCAGAGTCCTACTGTGGCAACAAGCCCAGAAGTCAAGTAATTGAGTGGCAACATGCCCAGGCAAAGGAAACAAAATAAACAGAAAAATTCAACATTAGACTCCTATTTTGGGGGCAAATAGGATTGGGGCATGGAGCCAGGAGGAAGACAGTGGGGTTGGAACTCCTATACCAAAAGCTTCAAATGAAAATGCGAGCTGGTTGCAGGCCATAGAGGACCTTAAGAAGCAGATAAGAGAAGTGGAGGAAAAATTGGGAAGAGAAATGAAAATGATACAAGAAAATTATGAAAGGAGAGTCAACAGGCTGACTGAGGAAAATAACACCCTAAAAAATAGACTAACTCAAATGGCAAAAGAGGCTGAAAAAGGCAATGAGGAGAAGAATGCCTTAAAAAGCTGAATTTTCCAGATGGAAAAAGAATCTCAAAAGCTCACTGAGGAGCATCTTTCCTTTGGATTTAGACTGGAGCAAATGGAAGCTAGTGACTTTATGAGAAATCAAGATGCTGTTAAACAGATCCAAACAAATGAAAGAATAGAAGGCAATGTGAAATATCTCATGGAAAAAACCACTGACATGGAAAATAGATCCAAGAGAGATAATTTAAAAATTATTGGACTACCTAAAAGCCATGATCAAAGAAAGAACCTAGAAATCATTCTCCAAGAAATTCTCAAGGAAAATTGCCCTGATGTTTTAAACCAGAGGGCAAAATAGAGGTTGAAAGAATCTACAGATCACCTCCTGAAAAAGATCCCAAAAAGAAAACTCCTAGGAATATTATAGCCAGGCTCCAGAACTCCCAGATCAAGGAGAGAATATTACAAGCAGCCAGGAAGAAACAATTTGAATATTGTGGAAACACAGTCAGGATAACACAGAATCTTGCAGCTTATACACTGAAGGATTGAAGGGCCTGGAATATGATGTTCTAGAAGGCAAAGGAGCTGGGATTAAAACCAAGAATCACCTACCCAGCAAAACTGAGTATCATGTTTCAGGGGAAAACATGGTCATTCAGTGGATTAGAGGACTTTCAACTATTTTTGATGAAAACAACAGAGTTGAATAGAAAATCTGACATCCAGATACAAGAAGCAAGAGAAACATGAGAAGGAAAACAGGGAAAAGAAATCATAAGGAACTTATCAAATTGAACTATTTACATTCCTATATGGAAGAATGATAATTGTAACTGATGAAACTTTTCTCAGTATGAAAATAGTTGAAGGGAATAGAAATATATATATATATATATATATATATGTATATATATATATATATATATATATATATATGGTATTTATTGGAGGATATAGGTGTAAGAATACATATGTGAATGTGTGTGTGTGTATACATATATATATATATATATATATATTTACAGGTATACATAGATAGATGGCATAGGACCAATTTAATAGGAAGGGATGATACTTAAAAGGTGAAATCAAGAGGTGAGAGAGGAATATAATGAGAGAAGATGGGGAGAGACAGAATGGGGCAAACTATCTCATATAGAAGAGGCAAGGGAAAAAGGGTACAATGGAGGGGAAGAACAGGAAGGCATAAGGGAATGGGTCAACCTTATACCATTGAATTTGGCTCATGGAGGGAATGACATACACAAGAAATAGGGTCTCTCAACCTACAGGAGAGTAGATGGAAAGGGGGTGAGAGCGGGGTTGATGGAAGGGAGGGCAGGCTGGGTGGGAGGGAAGTAGGAAGCGCACACTTTTGAAAAGGGGCAGGACCAAAGTAGAGAGTAGAACAAGTGGGAGGTGGGATAGGAGGGAGGGAAATAAAATCAGTCTTCTGCAGTATGTCTGCTCTGGTAATGTTTTGCATTAGTTAAACATGCACAACCTACATTGAATTGCTTATCTTCCCAGTAATGGAGGGTGACAAGGGAGGAAAGGAATTTGGAATTCAAAGTTTTAAAACCAAATGTTTAAAATATTATATATACTATTATTAATACTATTTTACATGTACAGCATATACTGAATTGCTTATCTTCCCAGCGGGAGTGGGTGACAAGGGATGAAGGGAACACATCTGGAATTCGAAGTTTTAAAATTAAGTCTTTCAAATATATATAAATGCTGTTACTAATACTATTTTGCATGTAATTGGGAGATAAGACGTGCAGGCATTGGGGCACAGAGAGTCACCTTGCCCTAATGGAAAAGTCGAAGGGGGTATGGGAGAAGATATGGGAGAGAGCAGATTGGATGAGGGGATATCCTGTGGGACTGCTATTCTGGAGTGGTGGGTAGGGGAAAAATGGGGAAAAATTGTAACTCAAAATCTGGCAGAAACGAATGAAGTAAAACAGAATTTAATAAAGCATTTGGAAAAAATAATATTTTACATGTAATTGGGAAATAAGAGGAGGGGATATCCTGTGGGACTGCTATTCTGGAGTGGTGGGTAGGGGAAAAATGGGGAGAAAATTTGTAACCCAAAATCTGGCGGAAATGAATGAAGGAAAACAGAAGTTAATAAAGCGTTTGGAAAAAAAAAGAAAAATACCACATTGTTCATGTTTGAAAATGTTTGCTTAAGGGGTGGCTGGGTGGCACAGTGAATAGAGCACCAGCCCTGGAGTCAGGAGGACCCGAGTTCAAATGCGACCTCCGACACTGACACACACCAGAAAAACTAGCTGTGTGACCTTTGGCAAGTCACTTAACCCCAACTACCCTGCCTTCCCCCCAAAAAAAGGAAAATAAAAAGAAAATGTTTACTTTATTTTGCAACTGTAGTCCATGACTGTTCAGCCAAAGAGGTACTAGGTTTGCTTCATTATCAGAATTCTTATGTCATGGTTGGTCACTGAATGAATCAGTTATAAAATGTTTCAAAGTTTCAATGTTTCAAATTTGTTTACTCATACATTTTTGTAATTGTGTAAGTTTTTCTCTAGTTTTGGCTCACTTTTACATTATTTCATATTAGTCTGCCCAGGTTTCTGTGAATCTTATTCTCTTTGTCATTTATTACATTCATTCATCACAGTTTGGTTAGTTATTCCCTAATTGATGGGTATACATTTTGTTTCTTATTATTATTCTACCAAAAAGAATAAAAAGTACTGATACCAATATTGTTTTATATTTGGGTCCTTTCCTTCTTTGACCTCCTTGAAGTATATGCCTAGTATTGATGTTACTGGGTTAAATGTTGTGCACAATTCAGGGACTTTTTGGGTAATAGTAATAATAATCATCTGTATTTACATAGCTCTTTAAGCTATGAAATGCTTTACAAATGTTACCTTATTTTGTCCTCATAAGAACCCAGGGTGGTAAGAGCTATTATCTCTGTTTTGCAGTTAAGCACAGTGTGGTAGATAATCAATCCTTCTGCCTAGTGAGGGGCCTGCCTTCCCCACTGCCTGTGTTGCTAGGTCTGCCTTGCTGATAGGTCGGCTAACCAGCACCTGAGGTTAGATTTGACCTCTCTTCTTCTTCTAGGCCCAGTGTGCTCTCTACTGTATTCCCTAACTGGGATTAGTTCCAGATTGCTTTCCAGAATGTTTGGACCAATTCATAGCTCCCTCAGCAGTTTGTTAGTGTCTCTGTCCTTTTCTAGCCCTTCCACCAATTGCCATTTTCATTTTTTGTCACCTCTTTCAACTTGATGGGTGTGAGGTAGAACCTCATATTTATTTACTTCTTATTAAGATATTCTAAAAATCACATCATCCATCAGTTGCTCTGATGGTTTCATTGTAAGTGGAAAGCGAGGTTTCGACACATTCTTGTTTGATATTGTTTTGTATAAACAGCTCAAGCACTGCGTTTTCCATGAAGACTTTCCTCATGGCTGCTCCCCTCAAATCACCTTGTATCTATTTTGTACATTTTTAAAATTATATTGTCTGCCCTCCAAGGACAAACCTGGTTATCTCCAGCCCTTACCATTGGTGCCTGGAGCATAGTAGGCCCTAAATAAATGTTTATCAGTTGATTGTGGGTCACTTAAAATTTTGAATCTCCTGAGATCCTGGTATTCCATGGTTCATAGTCATTTACCATCTTTTGGAGAACAAAGGTGAGCTTTTTGGTTAAGGGAGCATAATTTGGTGGACACTTCAAGAAGTTTTAAATTATTTATTGTCTTAAGCTATGGTAAGCTCTTATTTATGATCAGCAGAGGAATAATTGACTGACACATCCTTGCTCTTTATTCACGATATTAGGTTAAGAGACCTACCCAAGTGTTTTGTTGAGGAGGAAGCTGACAGGTTCAGACATGTCCAGCATACCAAGGGGTATAACTTTCCAGAAATATTTTCCCTTTTTCCACCTTGTTACTTTGCTTGTACTCTTGATTTCCTACCTTTATCTCTATCATGTCACCTTTTCTTCATGCAGATTAACATTAACTTATTTTAAACCCTGCATCCCATCTTTCCTGGACTATTATAATAACTTCCTAATTTTAGGCAAGATTGTTCCTTTCCTTGATTCCATCTCCCATCCTCCCTTAATCTAATCACAAGGGAAGCAATGGAGCAATGAAAGACACTTTCTGATATTCTTCTTTATGATTGCATCTGTTTTGAATTCTAGGACATTCTGTTTTCCCTGGCTTGTGAGTATTTGTTCTGTAATAAATCAAGCTGCATGTTTTACAATGAAGGGTCAAAGTCCTCAGTATACAGTCATACCAAGTGGATACCCTTTTTAAATCTTGCCTATGGTGTTGATACCTTGTGCTGACTCTGCTCAATAATTACTGAGGTCATTGTTACTAGATAAAATATCAAAATTGCTTTGCCAGGTGGCTAGATGAGAAAAAAAGATTTGTAGCTTTGGGCATGAGGAAATTAAATTTATGAATGCTGGATCTCTTATGCATAGATGTTAAAGGCTGAGAGGAGGGTTAGGTAAGATTTTCTTTTTTCTTTCTCTCCTGTCACATTCCAGGATACAAATTTTAGTTGTTGGAAAATGTAATTTGAAATTCCTTCAAGGCCTTTAAAATGTATATCTGGTTCCAGAAATCAGATAACTACCAATAATAAGCCTGGATTTGAACTATTTTACTTGGGTTGAACATAGTTTAATTCTTCATTATGGGAAAGATAAAGACTTCTCAGTCCAGTCTCTCCAATGGGATGCAGAGGGTGATTGTAGTTAGTCATGGATGGTTATATACTCAATCCTCAACATTCTTGCATTTAGTTTTTGTGACTTCAAACATAATATTTGGCAACCACATACATTTTCGGGTATGGGCAATAGAGAAAGAAAATGAGAGGCGATGTCCAAGTTTATTTCCACAAAAAGGAGGAAAGTATTTGTAAAAGTGTTTGTGAATCCTTTCCAGAAAGTACTAGAGTCCCTCTCTAGTGCTCAGTGAGGGAATTCAGAAAATGGAGAAGTGGGTAAATAAGTTAGTGGTTACTCCCACACTTTTGCTTCAATCCTTTGGCCTAGTGGGGGGCCTACCTTCCTTACTGCCCATGCTGCTAGGTCTGCCTTGATAATAGCCTGTGAAAGTCAGAGTGAGCTAGGCACTCACCTCACATATTTGCTTTTTTTCCAGGAACAGTTTAGTGGCTGAAAGGAAGATTAGAGATGGCAGGTGTGACTCCATTCCCCCCCCCCCTTTTTAACCTTGGGGTTCTTCTGAAATAGTTGCCCCTGATGCTCCTTTATAGGTTATTTCATAGTTACTGTATTAAGAGAAGTGCATATTATCAGAATATGTTTTATTATAAAGAATTGTATGCAGCGGGGGTGAATAGAGCACCTGCCCTGGAGTCAGGAGGACCTGAGTTCAAATCCAGCCTCAGATACTTGACACACACACAAAACTAGCTGTGTGACCTTGGGCAAGTCATTTAACCCCAGTTGCCCCTCAAAAAAAAAAAAAACAAGAACTATGTGCAGAAAAATGTATTTTCAGCAATCTCTAGTGAAAGATTGCAGTTTTTGGTGGTTGGGGGAGCCTAACCCTCTATTATTTCCCATAGGTTCAGTGTATCATTCATATTTTTTACTTTCGTACTGCTACTTTCTAGGAAGGTTACCCCAGCAAAAATTGAGGATTGACTGTATATGATAAGGCAGATTCAGGTGTAACCAACTTGAGTGCCTAGTTATCAGCTGAGAAGAAATTTTAAAAAATATTTTTCATTGACTAGGTAGTTAAGGTTAGTGTTGTAAATTGATAAATGGTTGTAGTTTTTTGAGGGGAGGATAGGAGAGACTTGATTTCATCGATATGATGAGTTTCCTAATTATGTCTATATTCAAGGAAGAATTAGTTTAGGAGACATATAGCTTAGGAAATGTGATAAAAATGGTATCAGATGAAGTTTTAAATGAGGGCAAGTTAGTTAAATTCTAAGCCTTCTGGTTCATTATATTTTCAGGTATCTCAAACATATGTAATGTAATTTCTGTGTGTCTTAAGGGATGTAGGCAAATATTTTAAAAGATCCCAAATGACCAGACCAATAATGTATGTTTTCCCTGAGCTCCTCTGACAATTGCCACATGTTTTTTTTGTCATCTTTGCCAATCTGGTGGGTGTGAGGTAAAACCTCAGAATTGTTTCAATTTGTGTTTTATTAATTATTAGTAAATTGGAATATTTTTTACATGACTATTAATAACTTGTGTTTCTTACTTTGAAAACTGCCTTTTCATATCCTTGGGGACTCACTTTTGTTATACATTTGAATCCGTTCCTTTTATATCTTGGTTCAGTGATCTTTGGTTATGAGCTCTTCCTCTATCCATGGATATAATAGGTAATTTCTTCATTGCTTCTGCCGTTTCCTTATATCATGTTTTATGTCCAAATTACATATCCATTTGTAATTTATCTTACTTTATGGTGTGAGACTGATCTATGCCTAATTTTGCCAGAGTGCTTTCTGGTTTTCCCAGTTTTTGCCAAATGGTGAGTCTTTTTCTGGGGCCTTTGAAAATCCAAATAACATTTTCTTTTTCTTCAGTATGCTGGTTGCCTAATCTGTTACATTGATCAGCTTTCTCCTCCCTCTCTTCCTTCCTCTACTTCCCTTCTTTCCCTTCTCCCCTTCCTCTTTTGCTTCCTTCTCCCTTTCTTCCCCCTCCTCTTCTTCTTCTCTTCTTCTTAGGGATTAAATTAGGGCTCATTTAATCTCTTTTTCTTATATTACATAATTTAAGTATCCAATTTCTTTTGTTAATCAGGGTATTTTGTATTTTTGTAAGTATTCATCCATTTCACCTAAGTTTTTTATTTTGTTAGTGTATAATTATACAAAATAATTTCCCCTTTTTCATTTTTAATATCAGTAGTTTGGTTTTTCTCTATTTTTTTTTTAAAAAGGTTAGCTTATTAGTTTCTTTTCTACCAAAAAATAGCTCCTGGAGTTATTTATTCTCTCTTTCCATATATATTTACATATATATGTATATGTATACATATATATGTGTATATACACACACATATGTGTGCAAACATACATATATAGCTTTTGCTTTAAAAAATAACTTCTGGGGTGGCTAGGTGGTGCAGTGAATAGAGCACTGGCAGACCTGAGTTCAAATCTGGCCTCAGACACTTAACACTTACTAGCTGTGTGACCTTGGGCAAGTCACTTAACCCCAATTGCCCTCCCCCCAAAAAAAAGAAGTAAAAAAGAACTTCTTTGTTTCCAGAATTTTTACTTTGGTGCTTTGTTTGGGGTTGATTTGTTGCTTTTTAAATTTTCTTAGTTGCATGTCCAGTTTATTGATTTGATCTTTCTCTTGTTTTATGATGTAAAATTTAGCTGCATCCCTTATTTTCTGCATAATGTCTCAGTGTTGTAATTTTCTTTGATGAAATTCTCTGTTTCTATAATTTGTTCTTTGATCCACCAATTTAAAATCAAATTACTTAGTCTCCAGTGAAGTAATTCTTTCTTCAAAGGTCCTTGAATTTAATTTTTGTTGTATTATGGCTAATAAAGGATTTGCTTGGTATATTTACTTTTCTGAATTTGTTTTCCTGTTGGCTACTTCATTTTTATGAGGGTTTTTCAAACAAGAACCTCTTTTATGAGTTCTCTTTCTAGTTTAGAGCATAAATAAAGAACTGGCATATCTTACTCAGTGTCTGTTGAACCATTAAGATTCTGTGTGTTCATATTCTTTTCTTGGAAGGCACTTATTTTAGTAGGTATGTTGTGTTGAAAAATGAATAAGTGATAGAATCAGTTTTTTTTCCTTAGGATTTTCAGGGATAAGGTTATTCTTTAGATGTAGGTAAAATTCATTCTGAAAGTCATTTCTATGCCCTATAAATCAGAAACTCTTCCTCTTGGTGTTTGTTTTATTTAACTAACTCATTAACTCTTCTTTAAGTTTCTAATATTGAAAATAATGAGTAAACTTGCCTTTTCCCTAGTAGAATATATTTTATGTATTTGAAAAGTAATATCATTTGAACAGGGTTATTTCCAATGCAATATTGAAGAGCCATTGACCTCTCATGCAGCACCAAAAGGCCTTCCTAATGCAAACTGATGGTTTCTTGGATAATACTTAGTTGGGATTTCTGAGCAGCTTCCATAGACTCCTTGTCTCTGTAGGTACAGTAGTCCCCTTTGTATTCATGAGGTTTTATGTGTGGTATTTTTTTTTTGTTTTTGCTTTTTGGAGGGCAATTGGGGTTAAGTGACTTGCCCAAGGTAACACAGCTAGGGTTTGTTTTTTTTTTTTGGTGTGTGCGTTAAGTGTCTGAGGCTGGATTTGAACTCACGTCTTTCAGACTCCAGGGCCAGTGCTCTATTCACTGTGCCACCTAGCTGCCCCTATTCATCAGTAAATTAAAACAAAGCATTCACAGAAACCAAAGTACAGCATTCACAATGTTATAACATAGTAACTTACCACTAAAGTGGCCACATAGGTTTCACCGAAGTGGCCACATAGTTTTAAACAAAAGATATTCAATAAGTCCTTAACTCAGTCATCCTTAAGGGCCCCTTAAAGGACATGGAGTACAAAGGTCAAAGTTTTCTACCACTAGGCCACATTGTCTTAATCTTAATCTTTCAGTCAAAAAGTCTTCTTTCTTTCTTTCTTTCTTTCTTTCTTTCTTTCTTTCTTTCTTTCTTCTTCTTCTTCTTCTTCTTCTTCTTCTTCTTCTTCTTCTTCTTCTTCTTCTTCTTCTTCTTCTTCTTCTTTTTGGAGGGCAGTTGGGGTTAAGTGACTTGCCCAAGGTCACACAGCTAGTTTTTGTGTTAAGTGTCTGAGGCTGGATTTGAACTCAGGTTGTCCTGACTCCAGGGCCGGTGCTCTATTCACTGTACCACCTAGCTGCCCCAGTCTTCTTTCTTCTTGATTAGAGATTAGTTTCTAATTATCCTTAGCTCAATCATCCTTAAGAGGTACAAGGTACAGAGTACAAAGTTCTCCCTCCCCTGGGCCACAGTAAATCATGATCTCAGTCACTAAGTACCCAGGGAGAAGTCTTTTCATCTTGGCTCAAGGCTGGCTCTCAGATTCCATGGTTCCTCTTCCATGGTTCCATCTTTTGCCTGAATTTACCTAACTGTCACCTGGATTCAGAGATAGACAGTTCTCAGCTCCTGGTCCAGTTCCATATTGAAGCTCACAGTGTCCAGTCCACCTCAAGTCCTTCATAGTTTCTATTCCTGGGAAGACAAAGCATAACAAAGCCAAAACAACATTCATGCACATTGCCGGCACTATCATCAATTCACCATCTGCCTGTGAGACCACTAGACCCACAAACAAGGTCTGAGAATTCAACACATATCATCAATACAGTCCCAGGACCTCTGAAACCCTCCTCCAGAACTTCTGTAAATAGACAACAAGAAGATCCTCTTTTAGGGCTTCCAGTAAGATCCCAGGCTTCTGTACAAACAAAAATCAACATAGACAAAAAAACGGAGTGCTGCCACCACAAGTATTCCCTTCTCAGTTCTCTCTCCCAGCTTGTGCTCAGCTTTTTATCTGGTCATTAGCTCCTTCATGTTCTGCCCATCTCTTATGTCCTACCTGTTCCTGTCTTTGGCAAGTTCCTCCCACTGTGGGTGTCACAAGTTCTGTTTCTTAACAAAGACTTGATATGCTCACAGGCAAGGCTCATCTGAAACAAGGCTCTGAGTACTTGTTTGCTTGCCATTATACTTTCCTACATGTTTTATCCATCTGTTGTCATCATTCATTCCATTCCTTTGGAATATCCTTGTTGGGGCCATATAGTGCAGTGGATAGAATACTAGGCAGACCTAGAGTCAGGAAGACCTGAGCTTAAATGTGACATCAGATATTTAACAGCTGTGTGACCCTGGGCAGGTCACTTTAGCTCTATGTGCCTCACTTTCCTCATCTATAAAATGGGGGTAATAATAGTACCTACTTCCTAGGATTGTTGTGAGAATTAAATGAAATAATCATTGTAAAGTACTTAGCTTGGCACATAGTAAGTGCTACATAAATATGAATATAATAGGAGTAATTATTATTGTTATTGAATTAATTATTATTTTTATTAAAACCCTGTGATAGACTTTGACCTGTATAGAGGAAAAGGCATAGGTGGGATTCTCTCTTTGGCCAAATTCTTGCAGAAAAAGCAAAATATCTGTGATAAGCTTTGATTATCACAGATGTTTTGCTTTATTCATCCAGCTTAGTCTTCTTTTCAGTGTTTTACTGGAATCTGGGAAAGGCTACTTTATATATTCAGCAATTAAAATGTATACAGATGATGCAGAACTAAAAATTAGGAAGGAGCATGTTGAATATAGACAGAGGAGCTGTAGACCAAATCTAAACTACTCGATATGAACTAGATCTTCTTTTGTTTTGGTCTGGGCTTGACTCAGGACAGTTCTCTGATCATTTAGCTTAAATATTACATTGAGTCATTGAATGCTTAACAAAAAGATACTTATTTAGCTATAGCAGGAGAAGGATATTCAATGAGGATAGGTATTAAGGACATCTATAGATGGTTCATCTGAGTCAAAGTTCTTTGTTTGAGTTTCCATTGAGATCTACTATCCAAGCCTCAGAAACCCACGGGGCTTCTCATGGCTGCTTTGTATCAGGAGATGAGAAGGTGTTATCAATAGGTAAGGCCTTTGTCCTGGGAGCCAACCAACTTTTGAGAAATATCTTAATGCTTTTAAAGGAAAAACTAGCCTAACCTTCATGGAATGGGGTGGGGAGTAATACTACACTTATCATTTCAATTCTTATAACTTTATGGCCTCTGGACTGCTTCAGAGGCAGAAACCTGGGGTCTCTGGGTAAGTGGCTTTCCTTTCCAGAAGACAAGAATGATAGTGTAAAGAAATCTCTGTATGAACTCTGAAACTTAAGGTATATTTAAGAAGTTTGTTATAAAAATTACTATAACAGAGAACCCTATTCTGTAGATGCTAGTAGTTAATGAACTTGAACTCTGTTGAAGGGGCTCAGTCAAAGCAGGAATTCTATCCTGATTGAGAGAGACATCTTAATAGACTCTTAGGGAAACCCTGGGGCTCACATGATCTCTTGACCTTATTTAAGCACAGGTTGAGGGTAGAAATGGGGAGAGAAGCATCTTTCACTTGACACTTGAAGGATAAAAAGTGCAAATAAACTGTAAGATTGCTTCTTCAAGTAGAGTAAGGAGCACTCAAGCTGTGTACTAGAAAATTTTCAAGCAGAGACTAGATGAGCTCCACTCAGAGTTGTTGTGGAAGATGTTTTTGCAAAGGGTAGGACCAGGATGACCTTTAAGTTCCCTTGTAATTCTTGAGAATCTATAGTTCTAGGTTTTACAGTGATAAAGCACGATTGAAGCTGAAGTAGAAGTTATTTATTTAATTTGATCTGTTTGTGGTCCTTTAACTTTTTTTTTTTATAAGCAGTTGGGGTTAAGTAACTTGCTCATGGTTACACAGCTAGTCATTTGATTTATGCGTGGGTGCTCATTTTCTGAGGCCGGATCTGATCTCGGGTCATCCCAACTCCGAGGCCGGTGCTCTTACTCACTGCGCCACCTAGCCGCCCCTTTAGGGCAATCGGGGTTAAGTAACTTGCCCAAGGTTACATGGCTAGGTTTTTGTTTGTGCGGATTAACCTTTAACTTTTTTTTATATGAGGTTTTTTCCTTTAAAAGTTCCTTTTTTAAATATTTTTGCTTTTTGGAGGGCAGTTGGGGTTAAGTGACTTGCTCAAGGTCATATGGCTAGTTTTTGTTTTAAGTGTCTGAGGCCGGATTTGAATCCAGGTCCTCTTGACTCCAGGGCCAGCCCTCTATTAACTGTGCCACCTAGCTGCCCCTAAAAGTTCCTTTTTAAAATGACAAAAAGTGAAATTAATTTACTTATATGCTAATTTACCACGCCCACTGTTATCCCTGAGACAGATCAAAGGAGAAGAGAAGAAAACCCAGTAACACCTTTTGAAATAGAAAATACAGTTTGTGGTTAGAAATAAACTAGTCTTTGTGGGTTCACTTTGCTGATACAGCCCCACAAAGGGTTACAAACATCACAGACAAACTAATTTTATGAGATGATTGCTGTATTAGAAATTGATTGGTAAGTTGACTCATAAGTCACACTACTGTACTATTATTCCCATTTTGCAGAGAAAATGGAGGCTGAAAGATACTAAGTGATTTGCTCAGGTATCTTAATACAGACTTAGGAAGGTTCGGGATACTGAGGTTGGGCTACTGCAAGGAAACATGACCTCCTTGGTGTCTGTCCACAAGAACGTCCGTCTCCCCACTTAGACATTTTCTCTTGCAGTCTCTGATCCTTAGAATTCTTTTCCTCATCCTCTCTGCCTGCTGTCTTATTTGAGAAGTCTTTTCTGATCTCCCTTCATAGAAGTCCTGTCTCTCTGTTCATTATCCCCTACTTTCATGTTATGTCCTTCCTTAGACTGTAAGCTTTGTGAAAGTAGGGACTGGCCTTTTTTGCCTTTCTTTGTCTCCAGAGCTGGTCACAGTGCCTGGCAGCCTCGTTAAGTATTTCTTGCCTGACTGATTTTTCTGTCTAATATGTTAGTCCCCTCTGGGCACCTCAACACACATCCTGTGTGTGTTGCCTTCTCTAAGAATGTGATCTTCTAGAGAGCAGGGACTGTCTTCCTTCTGGCTTTGTATCCTTAGTGCTTAGCATAGTAATAAGTTCTTAATAAATTCTTTTTTATTCATTCAATAAATGTTTCTTTTTGATGGTTGATTTTTTCCCCTATACTATACAGTAGATATGTATTTCATGTTATTCCCATGTTCAGTTAAATTTAGCAAATGTTTACTGATTACTTGCTTACCAAATGTAAGGCACTGTACTTAGGCAATAAGTTCTACTCTACAATTATATTTAGAATTGTTATTTTCTGATGCTGCCACTGGTGTTCAAGCAGGGATATTGTAGAGGTGATTTCTGTATGGTTGAACTCAGTGGCCTCTTTTTTTGCCTTTTTTTTTTTGGAGGGCAATCGGGGTTAAGTAACTTGCCCAAGGTCACACGGCTAGGTTTTTGTTTGTGTATGCATTAAGTGTCTGAGTTCGGATCCGAACTCAGGTCCTTCTGACTTCAGGGCCAACACTCTACTCACTGCGCCACCTAGCTGCCCCCTAACTCAGTGGCCTCTTAAACTCCCTCACAGCTCTGTAACTTTGTTGCCCGGCAAAACTAAGTATCAGTTCTATTGTCCACATTACAGATAATATTTCCCTAGGTAGATGTCTGCCAAGAGCCATCTGAGAATGCTGGCAAGAGGAAAGCCTCTTTTTCCTTATAGTGAGATTCAGGGGACATTTTCTTCTCCCCTTGATGACCCATGGGAGCCCACATATTGCAAATCATGGTGCTCCTTAACCTTTACACAAAAGAGATTTGTGAAGAGTTCAGTTGTCATCTGTTTTGTGCCTAGTATTATGAAGATTTTATTAGAAGCCTGGAAAATAAGGTATATATTGTTCTGAGCCTATTGAGACTCTTATCTGTTAAAGCTTAGTTGGTGGTGGTCCCAAGTTTTGCTGAGAAAAACTGAGAGAATTGTAAAAAATCTATGATTAATTATGTATTTGACTTTCCGGGATTACTTAACAGGTTACTTTTTTAAACTATTTCAGACCATTCATCATTTGAAAAATTTAAGGAAAGGTCAGAGAAGATCTTCTGTTCTTGTAACTCACACCGAATTAATGCCTGACCAGATGGGAACCCATGAAGTTCAAAGACATATTTCCCATCATGCTAATGCACTGTGTCACTTTCATATTGCAGCAAGTATCAACCCTATCACAGGTAAAAAGTGGCATCATATCTTTTATGTACATTGGCATACAGTAACTTTCTTCAGAAACAGTACTGTTTAGGATATGGCATATTTCATATTTCTGCTTATATTTTTGTGTTGCCTCTTGAAATGCTCTCTAATTAAGATTGGTGCATATTATCTTAAGGTTTTGTTTCTTAAATTAGGATGGTCTGGATTCTGGGGAAGCTTAGGTAAATCCTTAGGATGCTGTGGCTTTTGGAGCATCAGTTTCCCCCTTGGCACACTGTTTGACTAATACAACTTTCTCCCTTAATACTTCCACTGATTTTCATTTTTCTTGCTTTTTTTTTTCTTTTTGGAGGGCAGTTGGGGTTAAGTAACTTGCCCAAGGTCACACGGCTAGGTTTTTTTTTTTGTGTGTGTGTGTGTGTGTGTTAAGTGTCTGAGGCCGGATCTGAACTCAGGTCCTTCTGAGTCCAGGGCCGGCACTCTACTCACTGCACCACCTAGCCACCCCCATTTTTCTTGCTTTCTTTACTTTTTTGTTACCATTTCTAATCTAGTACTGTAGTGCCAAGGGTGGTAGTGTTTCTAGTGGTAGGATCTGTTTTAAAATTTTTTTTATTTAGTTAGTAGTATAGTATCTATTTCTATTCTATCACGCTAGGAAGTTTTCTTCCCCCCCCCCCCCCCCGCAATATTTCACTTTAAGAAATGTGGATAGACACTGCTTGAGTTATCTTGTAAAGGCCCAGCTGTTGGTGGTTTATCAACTCTTGTTATCCAAGCAGTGTTAGCATGACCTGTGGGTCAGGACATGGATGTATATTTACTGTATGTAACTAGATATTTTAATGGTATTTGGTGAAATGTTCTACCTGTCTTTTATGTACTTCTGAAACAGAAGTCTCTTATGGGTGAGGTTAGTGGTTTTTTTTGTGCTGATATTTAGCATGCACCCTGAGATTTAACTAAAATTAACTTTCAAATGCATTTAGTATGTGAACCATTTCAGATAACCTATTCCAATTAACATAAAGGAGAAAATTCAATCCTGGTTGGAAATTTATATATTTTTTTGAAATTTACTGACTTAGATGATTAATTTTCAAAATTATATTCACCATTATATTAAATGAAGTCCTATCTTGTCAGTTTAAGCAACAGCCTACTTATAGTAATTATTTACTCATTTATCTATATAATTCACAATTCTTTCTCCTTTATGTATAGGGAATTTATATTTTTTAAAAAATAAAATGTAGGGGTGGCTAGGTGGCGCAGTTAGTAGCGCGCCGGCCCTGGAGTCAAAGACCTGAGTTCGGATCCGGCCTCAGACACTTAACACACACAGAAACAAAAACCTAGCCGTGTGACCTTGGGCAAGTTACTTAACCCCAATTGCCCTCCAAAAAGCAAAATAAAATAAAATGAAATGTATATTTAAGTCTCATATTTATTTCCACAGATATTCCATCAGTTCTAGCTGGAACAGCATTTAACTTTGATGAAGGAAACGGGGGGTTTGTGGTTCATTGGCTAAACAACAAAGAATTCCATTTTACATCCTCTACTGAAATATTTATGCAACAGTTAAGAAAGCTTTCTGACTTGCAAGTAGAACATGAAAATAATTATGGAGATAGAGACGAGGAGGAACTGCAAGAAGAGAGAGAGAGGGGCTTACATATGAAGCTAGATCATGGTTGGTATCTTTTGTTTTAATTTTTTTTCGTAGTACTAAGATTGCTAGTAGTCTGTATTGCAAGAAAGTGCTAAATGAACAAAATATGCACTTGGAGCTAAGAGTGAATTTTAATGCCTCATTAAATTATTTTAATGACTTTGGAAGTTAAGTATTGTCTTATGAAACTATTGCCATTGATGGTATCTTGATCGAGATATTTTGTGTTGGGTGGGAAATAACTCATTTACCACACTGAAAGAGTATAGAAAACATTATTGCCATTCCTTGTTTCCAGATTATAACTAAGATGAGGAATATTCAAAAGAGTGAGCTTTTCTTTATACTATAGTATTTCCTCATTGTTTCTTGCCATCAGAGTTACTCTGTATACCTTTTTACTTCTTTGTATTCAGAATTATCCTTGGATAGAGAATCTGAAACAGGCACAGGATCATCGGAACATGAAGATGGAGAACGGGAGGGGAGTCCTAGAGCTTATACCCGAGCCAGTATGCCAATGCCACTTCCTACAGTCTTATTGGATCGGAAGATCGAAATGCTTCTTACTGAATGGAACAGGAATCCAGATATGCTTTTCACAATCCACCCCATTGATGGCACCTTTCTGGTGTGGCATGTTAAGTATTTGGATGAATACAACCCAGGAATATTTAGACAAGTTCAGGTATATTTTCCCAAAGAAGCAAATACTGCATTTCTTTTAAAAATAACAAACTCCTAAAATATGTATATGAACTATTTTTCAAAACTAACAAAATATTTCATTTGTAGCCATTAACATGTTTACAAACCCCATAAAAAAGAGTATATCATTAGGTATTAATTTTCCAGACTGCTTAAAAGTAAACATTGACTCACATCAAACAAAATTAGATAAGCTTCAACCCTTTCTTTCTTTTTCTTTTTTTTAACTTTGGCATACTTTTGTGTAAATAACTTTGAATATGTATGGCTATGAATTCTCAGCTCTTTATATAAAATAAACCAGTCTTAAAACCTCACTCTTGAGAAGCCAAAAAGCTATCCATCTGACACCATTTTAGGCAGATATTTCTCTTCTTCCCCTAACAAGATTAGAACTTGTTTTTTTTCTGGTTCCACGTGTTTTTTTGAAAGGTATAAATCTCAAGCTTCTTTCCCTTCCTGCTCCTGCTAACCTGTAGAAAGAGATGCTAGTAATTTATGAGTAATCAACAATTGATTTATTAAGGGAACATTGTAAAAGACCAATTTTGGAAGACTCATGAAAAAATAAAATATTTTTACTGCCTTGACATAGAATTTCAGCAGTATAAGGGACTTCAGAGGCTATCTTAGTCTACCCCCAGACACTAAGACTCATATATTTCCAACAAGAGATTATCTTGCTTTAGATTGAAGACAACTACTGAAGGAGAACTTGTCAATTCTGAAAAGACCCCTCTTCGCTTTTTTTTTTTAAAGCAATTGTGGTTAGATAACTTCCTTAAGGTTACACGGCCAGTCATTTTTATGTTTGGGTGCTCATTTTCTGAGGCCAGAACTGATCCTGGGTTGTCCCAACTCCAGGGCCGGCGCTCTTACTCACTGTGCCACCTAGCCGCCCCACCCCCTCTTCACTTTTGAACAGTTTATTTTTCCATCGAGTTTCATTCTGCTTCTTAGAAGCTTCTTTACATTGCATCTGTTGCTTTTGGTGCCAAGCAGAATCAGTTTAATCCCTTCAGATACTTTAACCTTGATTTTATATCCACCTTAGATTTTCTCTTCAGGCAGGACATCTTCATTTTCTTTGATGGATCTTTGTGTAGCATATTTTCCCATTCTTTTATTGTGCTGGTCACGTTCTTCTGGATGTGTACCAGCTTGTTTATATTTTGTTAAAAATATACCCAGTCAAGAACACAATATTACATATATAGTCTAACTAGGACAGAGTATAGTGGAACTATTAAGTCCTTTGTTCTGGGCACTGTGCCTCTCTTCATCATACCTAGGATGGTATTAAATTTATCAGTTGCCCATTTTACACTGTTGACTGAGATTAATCTAATGATCTACTAAAACCTTCAGGTCTTTTTCCATAGAAAATGTTGACTGATCACATTCTACCTGCAGATCTTGTGGAGTTAATTTTTAAAACTAAAGAGTAGTTTATTAAATTTTGTTTTATTCTTTTTCCCCCATTTCATTCAGCTTGTCAAGAGTCTTGGCTATTTTTTCTCTCTCTCATTTGGTATGTTAAGCTGTCTTTCCTAGCTTTATCTTATATGACTAACATGCCATTTTCATCACTGGAATCTTGGATAAAATTTTTGAATTTTGACCTTAGGATCATTTCCTAGGGTGCTCTGCTAGAACCCTTCTTCCAAGTTGATATCATACCTTTAATAATTCTCTTTTGAGTCTTTTTCAGCCAATTTGGAGTCCATAATGGTACATAATCCAGCCCATGTACCACCATCTTTCCCGCAAGGTATCATGAGGCACTTTGTCAGATTCTTTGCTTAGATCTAATTATACTATGCCTATAGTGTTCCCCATATCTACCACTTTAATTACTCTGTCAAAAAAAGGGAATGAGGTTAGTTTGGCATCTATTTTGGTTTAAATCATGCTGGATTTTAGTGCTCTTTAATGTTTCTTTTTCTAAGAGCTCACAAACTATCCCTTTAATAATGTGTTCTAGAACATTACTACTAATGGAAGTCAATCAACAAACATTTATTAAATGCTTATTATGTACCAGAAATTGGACTAGGCATATCCTACCAACATTTCCCTTTTGTTAATATTAGGGCATGTATTTTTATTATTTCTGGCTCTCCATTTTGATATTACTTTTTTTTTTTTTGCTTTTTGGAGGGCAATTGGGGTTAAGTGACTTGCCCAAGGTCACATGGCTAGTATTTGTATTAAGTGTCTGAGGCCGGATTTGAACAGAGGTCCTCCTGACTCTAGCTGGTGCTCTATTCACTGCACCACCTAGCCACCCCTTTGATATTACTTCTTATGATTTGTTTCAGTAGGCACTTTTGTTCACTCTTTTACTCTTATTTTGTACATTTATGCACAAAATTGCACATTTATCCGAAGCTTTTTACTTCATTGCTGGCTCTTTTATTGACTATTACCTCAAATGATCTATTGGTTTATAGTTGTAATTACAGCAGCTTTATAATTCTTTTTAAAAACCATTTTAAAGTCATTATAATTTTTTTTTTTAGGTTTCATTTTCTTCTCGGATCCCTGTTGCATTTCCCTCTGGGGATGCCAGTTCTCTCAGCAAAAATATTATGATGTATGCTGCTAAAGATATGACTAATACACTGTGGCATCAAGAGAAGGGAACTGATGATGTTCTTGGATCCCAACCAAGCTCCGGACATGATAGCATGAATGTGAACATTGCAGTTCCTGTAGTAATGATGGTCTCCAAACATGTGGATGGATCTTTAAATCAATGGGCAGTTACTTTTGCTGATAAATCTGCCTTTACCACTGTGCTAACCGTATCTCACAAATTCAGATATTGCGGTCACCGGTTTCATCTCAATGATCTGGCTTGTCATTCAGTTTTGCCATTACTATTAACATCCTCTCATCATAATGCTGTGCTGACCCCTGAATCGGATAGTCTTTTGGAGTCAGACACTAAACTAAGTAGAGTCACGGATCTTGTAAAGCACATTAAAGGCCCATCTAAAGAACCCCTTAGAAATGCAGCCACTCGTACATTTCATGACCCAAATGCGATCTACAGTGAGCTAATTCTGTGGCGTGTAGACCCAATAGGACCTTTGTCATATACTGGGGGAGTATCTGAATTGGCACGAATCAACTCTCTCCACACTTCTGCCTTTTCTAATGTAGCTTGGCTTCCAACTCTTATTCCCAGCTATTGTCTAGGTAAGTGCTATCTTAAAATATTTGTATTTTGGGATGATTATTTTTATAATAACTTTATTGCTTAAAATGTGAATTTTTACGACATGATTATGCTTGCTTATGTTTTTAATAAAAGCCCTTTTAGTAGTTAATAGAACAATTTTTATTTGTTGATAAGTATTAAAAGGACACCATGTGAAGTTCAGGTGGTAGGAAAACTTTTTAAAAAATGCATACATTTTTAGCTATTTGTCAGTATTTCATTCAGTTTTTAAAAATGTATCAGTTTTTCATGGATTATTTTATTGCTTTCATTATTCTTTTTATTGTTTAGAATTGCTTATATTTGTCCTACTATTAATATGAAGTATGATATAATTATTTTAAGAGAGTTATACAGTAGTATTTATCCCAGGAGTTAAAAAGAAAACATTTGGTAATGCAGTTACCTTTCACCTCCCCAACCCCACCTCCAAACCCTTCTTTTTAGGTACATACTGCAATTCTGCTAGTGCTTGCTTTGTTGCTTCTGATGGAAAAAAATTGAGATTGTATCAAGCTGTAGTAGATGCCAGGAAGTTGCTCGATGAACTTTCAGACCCAGAATCCTCAGTAAGTTTTCATTATTTTTGGTGGAGGGGGGCATGAGGAGAGTGGGTATGCAGATTCCATATTTACATGTTCTAAAATCCTTCCTTTGTTTAATCTGTATTTGAGTGAATATTCTACACGCACTTTGTTCTTCATGAACATATGTGTGTCACAGATCATTATTTCTCATGATGTCCATTCCAAGGCCCCAAAGGACATTTATAGAAATAATATTCATACATAACATTTATTCAACATTCATTCCACAAACATTTATTCAGAAACTGACATATACGATGTACTGTGCTATTCAGTGAGGGAAAGACAAGACAAAATGTCACAGTTCCTTCTTTCAAGGAGCTTATACAAAGTAGATATAGAAGTGCTTAAACAAATACCATGAATATTTTAAATAAAGGAGGATAGAGGAAATTGGTTTTTTCTCCAAATGTCTCATATATTACTCTCATCACACAGGCTTGATTTATTTTGCTAAATATTCACTTATTGCCTAAACTGTGATCTTGCTTTTTTATTAATAGTTCATATGTGAGAACCCTGTGAAATCGGTATTGTTATTCCTATTTTTATAGGGAAGGTCTCTGGTAAAGTAACATCCCCAGGGTTGTACAGATCACAGGTGTCTTAAAGTGTTATTTGAATCCAGGTCTCATGATTTCAAATCAGATTCTTCAAGCCTCCATGATGAGCCATTGCTTCTGTGTAACATCAGCATCTGCCATTGCTCATTCCCTAAGGAGTCCTATCCATACCCTTTCATAACCAAGCATGTTGCATGGCTTTTGAATTTGAAAGAAGGAAATCTAGACTTTATTGGTAGTTCTGCTCCTCACATATTGTTCAGTTCATTTCATCAGACAGTTATTTGCTGCCTATTTTATTCTTAGTCTGCTGTAATAGGTACAGAGCAGAATACAGAAGACGTAGAAACCACAGTTCTTGCCCTTGAGTAACTCAAAATGGGAAGGCCAAGTATATACTTCAGCAAGAAGAGGATGATATTCATTTTACTAAAGACTCACCTGCAAGAAATGGTTCCCAATCCTTGAATCCTGGTGCCTTTCCTCTTATCTGTAATTTATCCTATATATACCTTGTTTGTATGCTGTCTTTCCCCCATTAGACTAGGAGCTCCTTGAGAGCAGAGATGGTTATTTATTTATTTTTCTTTGTATTCCTAGGGCTTAGCATAGTGTCTGGTACATAGTAAACAATTAATGCTGTTGACTGATATGAATGAAAAATTGTGTGACACAAAAGTTAATGTGGGGACCATCATGGCTGGGTAATTACTTTAGGAAGAAGATATGTTGTATATGTAATATGTGAAATGTAATGCTTACTGCTGATTTATTAGATGATTATAATGGAAAAGTAAAATATTTCTTGGTTCTAGTAACAAGAATGTTACAAATTTTATTACTATTACTAATAAGTAGTGGCTTTCTTGCACAATCACCATTATTCAGTGAATAGATAATAAATGCTTATTGTGTGTAAGGTAATTGGAGTATCAGTGGTAATAACAATATAATGATAAGCTTTTAATCAATATCATCTCATTTCAGAAACTTATTGGAGAAGTGTTCAATATTGTGAGCCAACAGTCTACTGCTCGACCTGGATGCATCATTGAGCTCGATGCAATAACTAACCAAGTAAATAAATGCTAATTAAATGATGGTATAAATATACTTAAAAATTGCTTCTATAGCTATTATTGAATTTTACCTTTACAACAGTCTTTTTTTATCCTAAGTCCTATCAAATCTTGATTAGCAACAACAGTAGAATCATTCTCCTTTTTAGGTTGGGGATGTAAGACTGTTGCTGCTTGTAAAGGAATTTGGCTTCTGGGAGTAGAATAGCTATGAATCTGGTCCTTCTGCCTTGAGACTGCATTTAACCTCAGACTGTTTAGTCTTTTCCTATGTAAAGGAAAGTAATTTGAGGAACTTTCTCATTTTAGTGGAAAGAAATGTTAGCTTACGATGTTTTGACTTAAATCACTTGAAATTTTTTAAGAAGAAATGTGTGAAAATGCAGGTAGGATAGGGAATAATTTGAAAATATACATGAAATTTAGTATTAATTACATGACTACTGTTCAACCTTAAAGGTAGAGTTTTGAACTATGAAAATGGTGAGGCATTTAAAAAAGAAAAGTAGAGTTGTGAAATTTGGTACATGTGATAAAAGATCAAAGCAGACCTACAGAGTTATGTGTAGACAAGTGAATTTCCCTAATGATATTCATATTATGCATTTAGTTACAGTAAAGTATTCATGTTATTTGAATAAACTCAAATAGGTATAAATTGGCATATTCTTGAATATGTTGACTACATTTATAATAGCTGTTTTGGGGGCATTAAATTAGATACATGCTTTTGTGTAACATAAAGGAAATATAGAAATATTTCTAAGATTTATTATTTAAAGTAGGCAGCATAGTATACAAGCTAAGGTTCTTAACTGTGTTTGTGTAATGGTACCCCTTTGATGAATAATGTTTTTAAATGCACAAAATGAAATGTGGAAGCCAATTTTATTGAAATAAAGTCATCAAAGTATTTTTAAAAAGAAATTTCTAGACCCCAAAGTTAAGAACTGCTGGTCTACAGAGTGTTAGTCTTATTACTTGCATCTTTTAAGTTCTCTTCCAACACTGAAATCTTGTGATCTAGTTAAAAACTGTTTGAAGTTAAGAAGATCAAAACATGAAAAGTTTGATAGAATATCAAAAGATATCTATTCACTAGTCAAGCACAGAATCATATTCCTGTGAACTGTATGGAATAATGAGAGTGACTCTAACAGTTGCATGGTATTCCATGAGGAAAGGCTTGGATGTGGCATTTGTGTTCCAGTTTAGGAAAACAGAAGAAAATAAATATCCTTGATGTTGAATCTTGAAGAAATGTGAAATCTTACTGTGCATTATCAAATTTTAAAATAATATTAAACATGACTATATTGTGTTAGAACTTAAAAATTCAACTGTTTGTTGTTTTAATTTTAGATCAGAGGGCTTAAATTATTCTAATTTCAGTCAGGAATTTAGGTCAGAGTGAAATAAAAGAAGGTGAGGTATCTTGCTGAGTTTTTAAACAAACGATATTTTGTTTATCAATATGCAAATATAGGATTCCTAAGGACTAACCTCATCTCAAAGTCCAGTCCCAGGGTCTTGGCTATATGGGGAGTTGTTAAAAACAAGCTGGTAAAGTGAACAGAGTGGGAAGAGCTGAGTTAAAATTCTGCCTCTGACGTTCACTAGCTATGTGACCTTGGGCAAGCCTCTTATCTCTCTGAGCCTCAAGTTTTGCAACTGTAAAAGAGATAATGCCTTTTAAGACTTTATGGTGTTCGTAAGCCTAGAGTGGGACAGTAACTCAAGGGCCTTCTAGTCTAATCTTTTCTTTTTACAGGTAAAGAAACTGAGGTTCTGGGGTGAAGCTTGCTCACATTCCTCAGATAGTCAGCCAGAGCTGTTGCTCTTGAGGGTGAAAAGAGATAGTGTAAATAATGTGCTTTGTAGACTTTAAAGTGTTATAGAAATAGCAGAACAGGTGCTAATAATGTTTGTTAAATGATGAAAAAAATATTGGGTTAAGGCCTAATGATCACTGATACCAAGGAAAATTTAGTTCCTATTTGGTCTTTCAAGCCCAGATCTGGCTTGTGATGTTACTGAGGAAAGAGATTCACTGCCATAAAACTGAGCTCATCAGGGAGCAATTACAGAAACCACATTTTTGCCCTTCAAGCAGAACTCCTTTACATTGCTTCTGTTGGCCCTTGTGACTGTTATAAGGAATTCCTTGATGAAATGGAGAGCTAGCAAAAACTCCATGGGAACTAGAAAATTTTGTTACATGTGAGAATGTTTCTAAAAGGGAAGAATCATCACCTATATACTAACTTAGCTAAAATGTTCCTGACTGCACTGCCTTAAAAAGTTTTTAACCCCATTTTATTTATCTTTTATCATATGAGCTACTTGTCTTAATCAGTATTAATAGAATAATATTTAGCTTTACATAACCATCCCTTATGAGGCTGGACCTGTGCTAAATGTTTTAGAAATATTTTTTAATTGATCCTCAAAGCAACTCCAGGAAGTAAAAATAACAATAACAACAGTGATAATAACTAACATTTATATGGTACTTACTGTGTGGCAGGCAGTCTACAATTGTTATCTCATTTGATCCTCACTACAAGCCTGCAAGGTAGGTACTGTTGTCATCCCCATTTTATAGGTGAGGAAACTGAGGCAAACAGCTTGAGTGACTTGTTCAATGTCTGAGATTAAATTTGAACTCAGTGTTCCACCCACTGTGGTCCCTAGGTAGCTGTGTGTAATACTGGGTGGTATTAGTGATAATCACAAGGGAATTCTTCTTATTCTTCTCTTAAGTACATTGGAGTTCAAGTGAGGTGAAGGGTGAAAATCTAGGTGTCTTTCCTCCTTTTTCCAGTTAGTAAGCCCTCCCCTTTGCCATCAACTTATTCTCCCTTCTAGAGAGGGTGGGGGTGAATTCAATGATTGGAATAGTATCTCTCCATCCCTTCTATTTTTTTAGCCCAGGGCTATAGTTACAAAGTAAAGAATTCTTGTACACACTATCCAGATAAATGCCTCATTTATGATCTGTAGCTGTAGGCTTAGCCTGGGACCCTGTACTTGGTTTTTTTTTTTTGCCTTTTTTTTTTGGAGGGCAATTGGGGTTAAGTAACTTGCCCAAGGTCACACAGCTAGGTTTTTGTTTGTGTGCATTAAGTGTCTGAGGCTGGATCCGAACTCAGGTCCTTCTGACTCCAGGGCCGACGCTTTACTCACTGCGCCACGTAGCCGCCCCTGGGACCCTGTACTTGTAAACATAGTTTGAATATAGTTTGAAATCCATCAAGATGCCTGCCACCAAATGTCTTCTTAGAGGAGGGTAACCTAATATGAATAGATCTTGCCACCCTAGATATAGCCCTGCTGAAGTCTAAGGCCTTGCCTATCTTATGTTCTTTCTCTGAATTGGGAGGAACTTAGAACTAAGTTAGGGAAATATTGATATACTTGGTGCTGAAAGAGCCTTCACCTTTATTCTTCACATTATGCAGCTCCTAAAGACTTAGAGATATTTCAGTATCCATGATTAACTTAGGCTATTTTCTCAGCTGCCCCAGGAAATATTCCCATATCTTTCCATTAGAAAATAACAGTCCATCATTTTGAGATTAATAACTCAAAATAAGAGAACCTGGTCAAAATAAAGGAACCTGGAGCACGAAGGAGTTTTTCACATTGTTACTTAAGATGGAATGGATTGTCATTTTCTTCCTTGACACACATTATAGATTGTCTGATCCTTGACAGACATTGGTTGGATCCAGGTTCCTTTACTCTACAAGGTGCCTTTTTTCTCCTCAGTCTCAAAACCTGAATTAGGTTTACTGTTTACCTGGCACCTGCAAACTGGTCTTTGGCATATTATATAGATTGTACCCTAGGAAGGTGCGTCCTTTTCTCTTTATAACTAACCTGAGAGCAGGGCAGTAGGTGTGATGAGACTTCTAAAACGTTCAGGATTATAGTTTTAAGACTTAGTCTTCAAGCAGTTAGATTTCTGTTGCTAGAAACACCAGGTTCTCTTCACTGAGACAAGCAAAGGTAACCGAATATGCATGTATGGCAGTCAGTGGCAGAGAGCTATGCAGGCCTTCTTTTTTCTATCCTTGAGAGACTAAATGATCCAAAAGACCCTCCTAGACATTGCTTAAGAAGTAATAGATACGGGGCGGCTAAGTGGCGCAGTGAGTAGAGCGCCGGCTCTGGAGTCAGAAGGACCTGAGTTCGGATCCAGCCTCAGACATTTAATGCACACACAAACAAAAACCTAGCCGTGTGACCTTGGGCAAGTTACTTAACCCCAATTGCCCTCCAAAAAGCAAAAAAAAAAAAAGTAATAGGTACTGTCCTCTTGCTGTAAGAAATGCTTTGTTCTTGAAGTTAGAAATATGGAGATGACCAGAGATACTAGGTACCATGTTTAGCTTTGTCTAGGTGGTCCCTAGAAAGTAAGTGCTGGGAGGGACCTCATGCATCCCCTTCATTTTACAAGGAATTTGAGGTCCAGAGATTAAGTGACTTGCCCAAAGTCACACAGGTATTAAATGGCAGAACTAGGATTTGAATTCTAAACCAAGACCTACAAAATTATTTCCCAAATTGGAAATATTTATTTGGCAAGGGAGTTGAGAACATTTAATGCAAAAAACTCAAACAAAACCAACAGGATCTTGGTTTCCCTAGGTACCCTTCAACCAGACTCTGCTATGCCTTACCTTAGACAGATATGACCATTTTTATCTAACAGGATGAAGGAAACCCAGGTCCCAACTCAGGGCAGTACAACTCATGACCTGGAACTAAAAGGGACTGGAGGCAACCAATATAAAATTGCTAATCTTTAGAAAGGTCAAAAAAGCTATTACTGCATTTCTTGTTCTCAGCTCAGGGGAGGTGCAGAAGCAGGTATACAGAACAACTTTCCCTTTTGGCTAATCACAAGCTAGGCTGTCTTGGCCTCAGTGTCTACTTAATAGAACTTTAGGGGATCAATATTTCCTTAGTCCTCCTAGAGACTCTGGAAAACAAAGTTCTTTATCATTTCGCTTTGGCTGTTTAGCAGGTCAGCAAGTTAGGAGGCAAAAGTTCACCCCTTCTTCATGGAGAAAATTGAATCCTAGTACTGAACAACTTATTAACTTTCCCTGGACAAAAGCAGTGTACTGATTAATTCTTAGCACAGTGGGCAATGCAACAGGAGATGTCTGGGTCAGTCACGATAGACTTTCATTAGTGATTCTTGAATTTCCAAGGACTGAATACAATATGTTCAGTAAATGGGGGAATCAGAAAATATGTCTTTACTTCTAAGGGTAACAATGAACTGCCCTGCCTTTCTGTCTTAGAAATCTTCAAGCTCTCAGGTTGCATTCATCTCAGATTCTGGGATATAGCCTTTTTTTCCCCTTGATTGAGAAATTTGTTAAACTTTTAAATATATATATGTATATAAAAATTGTTTTCCTTTAAAAATAAGAGATGATTTGATATCCAAGGTCTTTTTTATCCCTAGTTGGTAGCAATCCTGTCTTTTTATGTTGAGAAAGAGTGAAAGCAAGTGAGCGTGTGTTTGCAGGAAGGTAGGCCTGAAGTAAAAGAATGTTAACATTTCTTTTTTTGGTGTTTATAGTGTGGCTCAAATACACAGTTACTTCATGTTTTTCAAGAAGATTTCATTTTAGGATATAAACCACTTAAGGTGGACACAGAGCAGAAGGAAACAGAAATATTTTTCCAACCATCTCAAGGTACCTTCCAACATAGTCTAGATTAAATTTCTTTAATTTTGTAAAAAAAAAGTTCACTTTTTGTTTGTATGGCTTTTACAAAATACTAGAAATCCCTAGAATAATTTGTGACACACACACTAAATAATTTTGTTAAGATGACTTTAATTTTGGCCAATAAGCAGATATGTATCGGTACTATCTCTATCAAGGAAAACCATATTTTTTGAAGTAAAATTAAAAGTAATAAAGAATGGAGTACAGGAGATATTACCTGAGACAAAAGTTCCAAGTTACTGTTTCCCTCTTAAGTTTTTAGGTTTTTGTTTGGGTATGTTCAGTTTAATACAGCCAGTATTTATTTACTCTACTACTACTCTGGTATGTGCAAGATATTTGTTTTACAAAGATGAAAAACAGTATTGTCCTTGCCCCAAATAACAGCTTACTTTCATGTAGTGCTTTAAGGTTTACATAGCACTTGCCTCAGAAGACATTTTGTAGAGGTCCTGTCACTTTACATTCCAAAATCTTTTCACATGTGTTGCCTTTTCTCTACTCACTGAATTATTCTAAAAGTCGGTATGTTACCCTGTCTCTAGCAGAAGCAAGAGGCATTCTCTGTATATAGCGCCATTCTTGTTACTTGTTTGCCAGAATAATCTTTCCCAATACACAGGTCTACTTTAGTGGAGGCTGTTGTATTTTAGATAAAATACAAATTCAGCTTGGTGTTTAAGGCCTTCTACAGGCTCCATTCTTATAGGAGATAATGTGGACTAGTGGATAGAAAGCAGGACTTTGGAGTCAGGAAGGAACATGCCTTTCAAATCATGCCTCCTATACTTTTACCTTTCTTTGCCTCAGTTTCCTTGCTGAGAGGATTGGACTTGTTGACTTCTAAATATATGGTCCTGCTTTTCTAGGCTTATTTCACATTGTTCTCTTTTATACGTTTTTCCATTATAGGCAGACTTGATTGCTAGCTATTCCTCAAGCTTATCTTCCTGTCTCCTGATTTTCTTCGTTCTCACAGCCTAACATGCACATTCCTTAATTTAGCAATTTAGACATACTCTGTTGCCATCATTTCCTGTTGAAATCCTTTGTTTTGGAGGCCCACCTCCAGAATCATCTCCTCCACAAAACCTTCTCTGATTTCTCCCTCTTCAGATTTTCTAGAGTTCTTTGACTAGGTTTCCTTTTGTTCCTGTCACATCCCATGTTTTATTAATTATATTAATTTCTGTACCTATTGTATTCTTGTAGAGACTGTATCATTTTCCATCTTTGTTTCTTTGGTGCCCAACACAGTACCCTGCACATGACAAATGGGCATTTCAGAGATGTTTATTGATTTGAATGATAGTTTGATCTCACATCAAAGACACTTGGGCAAGAGTTTGACAATCAAGGAGGTTTTTTTTTTATTCACTCTCCTGTTTGTCAGTCATTCTTTTTCAAAAAGGCTTTAATTTTTTGAGATATAGCAAAATAAATAGTTATGTCTACAAATATTCTTTCATGAGGTTATATCAATTTGTTTTTAAAAGCCCATTTATCGCCCTCTTGTGTTTAATGTCACTGGTATTTGTTTTTAAAATTTTGACAACATATTAATGAAACATCTCTTTATTTTACTAATAGGATATCGTCCGCCACCTTTTTCAGAAAAGTTCTTTCTTGTAGTAATTGAAAAAGACAGTAATAATTATTCTATTCTTCACATGTGGCATCTCCATCTTAAATCTGTGCAAGCATGTTTAGGTAAGTAATTATAATTCTATAGATAAATCTTGTGAAATGAATTTCTGTTATGAATGTACTTTGTCAGATAATTTTTTAAAGCAGAAATTCTTTACCTGGTGTCAAAGAGCTGTTTTTAAAAAAAATATCTTTGTAATTATGTTTTATTATAATTGGTTTCCTTTGTAATCAGTCTTATGTATTTTATTTTATCCATTAAAAACGTCATTTTAAAGAGTCCACAGGACTTGCCAGCTTGCCAGAGGGGTTCATGACATAAAAAAGCGTTAAGAATTCCAGTATTATGGTGGCATAGCTAGTAGAGCGTCGGCCCTGGAGTCAGAAGGACCTGAGCTTGGATCTGGCCTCAGACACAATGCACACAAACAAAAACCTAGCCTTGGGCAAGTTACTTAACCCCAGTTGCCCTCCAAAAAGCAAAAAAAAAAAAAAAATCCCTGCATTAAAAGATCCTAAGAAATGTTAATTGAATGACTGAGTAGAAGCAAATTATTTGTAGCAAACTTTTAAATATGAAAATAAGAGACTGAATCCATTGACAAAAGAAATTAGGCTGTTCCTAAAAGCAAATCATTCCATGTACTTATAAAAATTTTAATGGAAATTTAATATAATTAATACTATACTTTTTGAGGTTATTAGTGCATCATCAATGGAATCACTAAATGAATAACAAAGTTGTCTAAACTTTTCATAACAAGTCTAGTATAACTATATAATAATTTCTATAGATAAAAGTTATTTCTACAAATATTAACAAAAATTAACGGCAATTATTTACAGAACACCAAGATTATAGCATTAACAATTTTTCTTCATTGTGTCAGTTGTTGATATAATAATAAACAATTTTAAGATGAGGAAGTCTATAATTTGAAGCTCATAGAAATTGGCAGATATGTTTTCTTTTGAATACACCTTTCTTTGAGAGACAAATTAAGAATTCTATTGCAATCATCTTAAGTCAATCAATTGTTTCATTTTTGACTTTTTATCCTTAATACCTAACACAGTTCCTGGTACATAGTAAATGCTTAATAAGTGTTTGTTGGTTAATTGATTCATTCAAGAATTAAGTATGACTTTAAACTATTAATATTTCAAAGTTATTTTTTGTTATTACTTAAAAAGGGACAGAAATGTGTAATAGTAACAAGACTTACAGAAGCTGGAAAAACAGGCTTCATGTTCTATGTCTGATACTCGCTAGCTATGAAATCTTGGGAAAGTCAGTTAATCACTCTGTACCTTAGTTTCTTCATCTGTTAAGTGAATGGAACAGTACCTAGTACATATCTGACAGGGTTATTGTGAAATAATATCAAATCAAGTCAGCAAGTGATTATCAAGCACCAGCTGTGGGCTAGGTGCCATGTTAGATTTTGGATTTAAGGAAAGACAAAAACAGTCCCTGCCCCCAAGGCCCTAACAATCTAATGGGGGAAACAACGTGCAAACAGCTATGTACAAACTCTCTCATATATGATATATATTACATATATACATACATGTACACAGACATACACACCCATGTATGTTTTTATGGATAGGTGGATGCATGTATGTATGACTATATAAATGATTGTCATATAGGGAATAAATTAGCATTAAAGGTGACTGGGAAAAGGCACAATCAGGAGATAGACTGTTTTGTCCAAGAATAGCAAGGAAGCCAATATCACTAGAAGGGAGTCAGTTATCAAAATACTGGAAAGATAGGAAAGGCCCAGGTTATGAAGAGCTTTCAAAGCCCAAATGGAGGATTTTATATTTGATTCTGGAAGTAATAGGGAGCCATTGGAATGTTTTGAATAAGAGAGTGATACAGTTATACCTATAATTTGATCGCTGAGTAAGGTGGGGAGAGCTTTGAGTCAGAGAGTATAACCAGAAAACAAGTTCAGTTGTTGAGGCTTGAGGAGATAAAGAGGCTTGGACCAGGGTAGTAGTGGTAGCAGAGGAGAGAAGTTACAGAGGTAGAATTGATAGAATTGGCAACAAATGAGATGGAGGTGTGGAATATGAGAGGAGTAGTCATGGATAACACTTAGGTAATAAAACTAGGGTGACTAGGACAGTGGTGCCTTTGACAGTAGTGGGGAAGTTATGAAGAAGGCGAGGGTTTGGGGAGGAGATAATAAGTTCAATTTCAGAAATGTTTAATTTAAGCTGTCTATCAGACATCCAATTTGAGATGTCCAGTAGACATTTGGAGATGTTAAAAGAGAGCTTAGGACTGGATAAATCTGAGAATCATTTTCCTGGAGATGATAATTGTATCCATAGGAGCTGATAAGTCCCAAGTGAAATAGTTTAGAACAGAGGTTCCCAAACTTTCCTTAGAGCCTAAGTTCCCAAAGTGGGTGACACTGCCCCATGGGGAGCTCTAGAGTGATCCAGGGAGAGCAGTAATAGCCTTGGGTGCAGTTGGGGGCATTGAATAAAAATAAGGGGTTGGTTGAAGCATAAGGAAAAGAAGGCAAAGCTTTGAAATTTCGTGTGCATATGTTTCATCTGTTGTATAACAGAGTTAAAGTCATAGTGATTACATTGTTTTCCAAATAAACACACAAGAACACACAATAAATACAAGTTATAACCAATCAATACTTAAGTCGGGTCTTAACAAGCAAATGTTAGCAGGTGAGTGTGTCACGCATTATCAGGAAGTCCAACAGACATCAGTAGCAATATGTGTGTGTAATGACTTGTTTACAGCACTACAGATGCATGAGGCAATATTGCATCATCAAAATACTAATGCAGGAAAACCCCCACAATTTTACAATAAATTTACAATATTTACAATAAATTTATAAATAAATAAATAAATAAATAAATTTTATAAATAAATTTACAATAAATAATTTTACAACCCCCCACAAATTTACAATAAATTGTTAAATTTAAGATGTGTCATTAAAAAAAATACTGTATTTTATTTTGACAGTAGGCCACATAAGTTGGGAACCGTCTGCCTCAGAGTTTAAGTAGTTTTTTCGAATTGCCTCTAGGCCAAAAGAGACACCTAACAGTTCTTTTTATTAAGTAGTTGGTTCCAAACCCTTAATATGAATTTGTGTTCTAATGTCTTGTTAGCTATTTGAAAAAATACTCATAGATTGAAAGAAAAAAATTCATATCATTTTTAAAAAAAACATGATTACTTACTAATGGGATGTATGTGCCTGTTGGGCACTGCACAACTCTTTAAAACTTAGAATTGGATGGAATATCTCCACTGTCATTTACGACATTGATTTTTGCGTTGTATTTAGCAACCACTGAAAACCTAGCATTACAAAAATCTGACCTCTTAAATGATGGAGTTACAGGAATTACTGGCCTTATTGAAAGTATAAGTAAACAAGAAACATCTCAAACATTGGAGAACATCATGTGACACAACCTAATTTTCAAACTGTGAGCTAGTAGTACTATCCTAAGCTGGTAGTCAGAGCACTCTCCAATGGATGTCAAGTATCCCTGTGTGTCTAACGGTGCACAGTTTGGGAACTTTGAGCATAGAGGAGAAGAGAAGAAGGTATGGGACATGGTTAGTGGGTGTGACATGGATGAAGAGTTAGCAGGAGGAATACCTGGAGAGAAGAGTGACATGAAAACCTGGAGACAAGAGTGTGTCAAGAAAAAGAAGGTGGTCAGTAGTGCCAGATTCTACAGAGGGGTCAAGAAAGATATGGATGGAAGAAAGGCATTTGTCAATTAAGAGCTTGATCACTGGTAACTTTGCAGAAAGCAATTTCAGTTGAGTGATGATGTTAGAAGTCAGGTGTTGTATGTATGTTGAAATCTGCCAGGCTAAAGTTAGGAATTGAGGAGGGAAGACTGAGCCAGGCATTGACCTCACGGGGAAAAAAGGGAAGTGTACGTTTTGGAGGTTGGTAGATAACAGGTACTAGAATGTTGTTTGGGTGATAAATATGAATTGAATGAACCTCAAAGGGGAAAGGTTATGGGATGATGAATGGAGGGAGTTTGGAAGTTGCAAGGGAACAAGGGGTATTCTGACTCCCCCATCATGACCAGTTAGTGGGCAGCAAGGAGACTGGGCATGGGAAGGAGTAGGCAGTGGTGGTATAGATGAAAATAAAAGAAGTGCCGGAAGGATGGCCAGGTGTGTGCCATCATCACACTAAGCTGAGTCTTAGTGGATGTAGCAAGATTGGAGGAAGGAAAAAGTTTTAAGATGAAAATAAATTTGTTGTCTATGGAGCACTGGCTCCACATAAGGTATGTAGAGTGTTATTGCAAAATGTAAAGTGTTGCATAGTCATTTATCATCATTAATGTTCATAATTCAATTTTGACCAAATTTGCTTGAATTTATTTTGGAATTTTAAATCAGATAACATATTTTGTAGGTTCCCTTCATGGTTGCATGTTATTTCATGTCTCAGTTTTTTTGGAGCAACATAATCATGTATTAGAAGTTGAGAATGCCATGAATGGAATTAGTGACATTGTTTCATGTCTCAGAGGCTAGATTAAAAAAAAAAAGTAACCTCTGGTAGGCCTGCACTCTTTCCTCTCCACCCTCAGCCTGGAGCTAATATAAACCTGGCTAGTTGATTTTTTTCTTTTTGAGACAGTACAAATTATCTAATTCTGCCCAAATTCCCAGCATTTGATTTTGGGCTTTTGAGCTGTATTGACTTCACAGAAAGGAGGGAGATGGAGAGTCTTGATAGGTATTTCAGGATTAGTGATGCATTATGGTATAGTAGAAAGAGTACCAGATTTGGAGTCAGGTATCTGAGCCATATAAGTATCTGACCTTTTTTTAATGATTTTTCTACCTCTTTCTTTATAATTTATGATCCTGTGATAGCACCTTAATAGGAAAGGAATCCTCATTAAGTATTAAAGCACCTATTGTGCGAGGTACCTGGTTAGTCTTTAGAAAAGATACAAAGATAAATAAAATATGATCCCAGCTTTCAAGGAATATTTAATAGCCCAGTGTATAAACTTCTGGAAGGTTTTAAAAAAAATCAAAGGATTAGTTTTATTATATTTAAGAAATCTTGTTTGGGTGTCTAGGTGGCACAGTGAATAGAGCACCAACCCTAGAGTCAGGAGGACCTGAGTTCAAATCCGGCCTCAGACACTTAACACAAAAACTAGCTGTGTGACCTTGGGCAAGTCACTTAAACCCAATTGCTCTCCAAAAAGCAAAAAAAAAAAAAGGAAATCTTGGTATAATTTGTTGATGAGATATCAAGGTGAATTATAAAAAGCTTGAGGATTATCCATGGTATTCCCATCCCCTAATAGCAAATAAAAGTAACAATAGGCAATATTTCTGGTTAGTCCTATTTCTTTGTACTTGATATTTGGCAGGGGAAGGGGAGAGGCTGGTATTCTTCAGGAATGTTTACCTGTATCCTATACATTTGGACTCTGAAAGATGTCTGATGTACAGGTGTAGTATATTCTAATTTTACTCCTGGCAGGTAATTTCTTCATGTAGTTATAACATGTTTGGAATTTTTATGTTACTACCACTAGGTGTTAAACAAACCAAAACATTAGGTTCCAATTTTATAATCCCATCTTCTGAAGGTGAAATACCAATGTATTCTTCAAATACTCTGATTTTTTGGTTTTCTTTACTCTCAATGGTCTCTGTCTTGCTTTCTTTGGTTTTATCTTCCAAACTACATCCGAGCTTCTGATGCCAATATAGGCTACTTCTTGTTTTGTATATGAAATCTCACATCTTGTAATAACAACACAATTTCTTGCTCAGCCAACTCTGTTTTTTCATTTCCGTGTGTTACTTTAAATACCTTAGGATCTTCAGTGATGTGCATTGCAAGCCTTCAAAGAATAAAACTAAATAAATGGTCTTTTTCTCACCCAAATTTGTTGATGTCATCATGTCATCTTTTTGCATTAGTCTAGCATGACTCTTTCAACATTTCCAGGTCAGTTATCTGGAACCTCTGGGATCACTTCAGGTATACAAAACTGCTTTACTAGCAGGAAACATGTCTTCCATTTTAGTGAGACAATATGTGCAAGAAACTGTGATGATTAAAAAGTTTTGAAAGATATGGTTTCTGGGTAATTTAATCATATTTTATTAAGACTAGCAGGTTATTAATAAAAGGATGGTCATTTGACTGTCTCTCTTAGACCAAAGACTTGAAGGTTTCTTTATGTTGGTATCTGTGAATTTAGAATTGCCTAGATTACCAGGTTCATTTGAATTTCTACTTTTGTACCTAAAAAATGGCCATAACATTTATAAGTGTAGTTAAGATAATTAGAATGAAGAGTCTTGTGGCATTGTAGGATTTAGCAGACCATGCCATCTTTGTAGGCTTGGTGGTAGAGAGGCCTGGAGGTAGAAAAAGGATGATGGTGGTTGGAGAGAGTGGGTCAAGAAACCAGACACTTCTCTCAGCATACTGCTGATGGCCACACCATTTTTTGCCTTTTGTGCTCTTGGAGGAGCCCAATCATGATGGCAATGTTAGGAGGTACAGGGGAACCAACTTGTCATAATAACTAGTCTCTTGAAACCACCGTCAGAAAGCACCTCATTGGTTCTGGTTTCCTCTGTTTTAAGAGCCTGCTGGGAATTTGCTCCTTTAGGTTGCCACCCATGTCTGAAAACATCTCAAGCTCTCTTTTTAAGGCATGTAGAAGAAAATATGTATACTCGCTCTTTTAGCTCAAAACTCTGGCAGAGACATTTATTATAAGCAGATTTTGCTTGGTGAGAGGTTCTGGTAAGCAGTTCCCTTCCTAAACAGAAATCTCTCAGACTCAAACAATTTCTAGCTCTCATTTTAAGAGTAACTCTGAGAAAGATATGAAAGGTCAGAAGTACAGAGGTCTCATTTGTGTTTTTTTCTGATATTTATCCCAAAAGAAACAATAGTGGGAACATTCATGGGAAGATCTGGTCCTGATTTCTATGGGAAAGACAAGACGGTGCAAGGCACCAAATATTTATTAAGTACTTAGTATGTGCCAGATACTCTGCTAAGTACTAAGATGCCAATACAAGTAAAAAGAAAGACAGTCTTTTCACTGAAGGGACTTACATTCTAGTAGAGGGAGACAACATTAAAGAGAGCTGAGGAGGCTGGGGAGGGGGTTTGGGTTTGGAGACAGGAGATATGGGGTGGACCTTTGCAGAGCATGATACTGAAATCTGGAAAGTCAGAATCATTGCCAGGAGAAGAATGAAGGCCCCTTGGATGAATTTACCGACAGTAGAAAAGTATGAGTGTGATGGACAGAGGTTCCACTGTGACAAAGATGTTCCAGGATAAGCAGGCCCTAGACTGTGAGGGAGTTTCCAGGATAAGATTTCAGTTGAAGTGGTGTTGAAGTCTAGAAAGTCATCTGGAGATGGAAATTATCTGGTTAGTGATTTCAAGAGACATTGTTAGAGTAATAATTCTTAAATTTTTGCAACACAAAGACAGGCTTCTACAAACAGGTTGAAAGAAGCTGGAATAATAACAATAACAGCATTAATGATGATGATGATGATGTCACCTCATATTTCTGTGAAGTTTAAAGTTTGAAAGTGAGATTTTTATTTGAAAATGCAAAAATTTTCTAGTCTTGTGCAAGATCAATGTTAGCATATTCTATATTATATGAAATTTATATCCTTGTTTAGAATCATCTGAAATTTCTTGGTTAAATTATTGAATTGTGTCAATTGGGAATAGACTATAAAGCTCATCTACTCCAACCTTTTTATTATTCAAATAAAGAAACTGAGTCTTGGAGTGCTTAAATGATGTGTTTGAGGTTACAAATCTAGCTCATGGTCCAGCTGGGCCTCACACAAAGTGGCCTTATTTTCACTCTCATGTTCTTTCAACTGTTATATATTTCAAAGAAGTTTTGTTCTCTGTCTTGAAGTATGTTTCTACATTCCATACTCTGGAGTTAGGAGATCTGGATTTTCCTTCTGATTCTGATACTGACTCTTTGACATTGGACAAGTGTAATTTACCAAGACATTAATTCACCTTCTTTAACATAGCAACAATAACTGCCCCCTTAGAGTTGTGGAACAGTTTCAACATTTTTTTTTAATTTTTTCCTTGTTCTGGGAGGTCTGGAACTTGGCTATAATATTCCTGGGAAGTTTTCAGTTTGGGATCTCTTTCAGGAGGTGATTTCTATTTTACCCTCTGGTTTTACAATATCAGGGCAGTTTTCCTTGATAATTTCTTGTACCATGATGTCTAGGCTCCTTTTATTGACCATTACTTTCAGGTAATCCAGTAATTCCTAAATGATCTCTCCTGGATCTGTTTTCCAGCTCATTGTTTTTCTAATGAGATGTTTCACATTTTCTTCTATTTCTCATTCTTTTGATTTTGTTTGATTGTTTCTTGATGTCTCATAAAGGTGTTAGCTTCCACTTGCCCAATTCTAACTTTTAAAAAATTATGTTCTTCAGTGAGCATTTGTCCAGTTCTACTTTCTAAGGAGTTCTTCATTCAGTGAATTTTTGTATATTGATTTCTGTTGGGCCATTTCTTCTTTTCAAGGCATTCTCTTCATTGGGTTTGTGTGCCTTTTTTTTTACCATTTGGCCTATTCTGCTTCATTAAGGTGTTATTGTCTTTGTATTTTTTTTGTGTGTGTGTGTGTGCCTTCTTTCCCAAGTTGTTGGCTCTTTTGTCATAATTTTCTTGCATCACTCTCATTTCTCTTCCCAATTTTTCCTCTACCTCTCTTACTTGATTTTTAAAGTCCTTTTTGAGCTCTTCCATGGCCTGAGACCAATTCTTATTTTTCTTTGAGACTTTGGATACAGAAATTTTAACTTTGTTGTCTCCTTCTTAGTGTTTGTTTTGATATTCTTTGTTACCATAATAACTTCCTATGCTCAGAAATTTTTTCTGTTGTTTGCTCATTTTCCAGCCTATTTCTTGACTTGTAACTCTATGCTAAAGTGGAGCTCTGCTTCCCAAGTGGAGGGGACACTGTCTCAGGCTTTAGGTTTTTCTGCAACCTTTTTCAGAGGTAATTCAGGGGACCTGTAAGTTTTTGACTCTTAAAAGGTGGTATGATTTAGGGAGAGGGGTGTTTCCTACTCTCCTGTATTGTGCACTGATTTGTGAGCAACCACAAGCACTCTTTTCAACCCTGGAACTGTAACTGGGATCCCTTCTCCCCTGTAGCTGACCAAAAGTTCTGCTGTATTATTGCTTTTCCTCACAATGGGACTAAGACTCAGGACTGTGACCTGGATCCAGGTATAAGCAATGCAATGGAGTCCTGCCCCTGGTGTCAGCAAAGGGACCCTTGTAAGTCTCCTTCTGACCCATTGTCTTATCCTCTTACCATCTGTGGACCGAGAGGTCTGGAAAGTGCCAGTGCTGCCCCGATTCAGTTGCCCTGAAACCTGTTCCTGGTTTGCTGGTCTGACCTGGTGTGGCCTGCACTGGACTGCACTCTTCTCTTACCCTGGTGCAACAGACCTTGCCTACCAGCATCCTAAGTTGTCTTGGACTAGAAAATTGTTTCAGTCCATATTTTTGTGGGTTCTGCTGCCCTAGAATTTGTTTAGAGTCATTAAAGGAATTTGGAGGGATTTGGGGGAGTTCTTAGATGAATCTCTGCCTTTACTCCTCCACCTATCAGTATTATTTTTTTTTGCTCTTTTGTTTTTTGAGGGAGGGCAGGGCAATTGGGGTTAAGTGACTTGCCTAAGGTCACATGGCTAGTTTTTTGTGTTGTGTCTGAGGTCAGATTTGAACTCAGGTCCTCCTGACTCGAAGGTTGGTGCTCTATTCACTGCACCACCTAGCTGCTCCAATCAGTATTATCTTTAACCTCTTTGTGTTTCAGTTTTATAATTTACAAAATGAGGACTTAACCTTTTAAGATCTTTCCCTATTTCAACATTTTGTAGTTCTGTTGTTCTGTCCTGACACCATCCCTATTAGGGCAATAGAGCGCTTTAGATTTGGCAGTAAACGTAAAAGGTTACTTAGCCCAGCACCATAATTTTTTGTTTATTTTGCTTTTTGGAGGGCAGTTGGGGTTAAGCGACTTGCCCAGGGTCACATGGCCAGTTTTTTTTGTGTGTTAAATGTCTGAGGCCAGACTTGAACCCAGGTCCTCTTGACTCCAGGGCCAGTGCTCTATTCACTGTGCCACCTAGCCAGTACCATAATTTTTTTCCCCCAGATGCTTTATTAACTTCTGGTTTATAGCATTCATTTCTGCCAGATTTTGAGTTACAGTTTTTTTTCCCATTTTTCCCCTACTCACCACCCCAGAATAGCAGTCCCACAGGATATCCCCTCCTCTAATCTGTTTTCTCCCATATCTTCTCCCATACCCCCTTCGACTTTTTCAGTAGGGCATGGTGAATCTCTATGCCCCAATGCCTGTTTATCTTATTTCCCAATTATATGTAAAATAATATTAATAGTAGTATTTATATATTTTTAAACATTTGATTTTAAAACTTCGAATTCCAGATTCATTCCCTTCCTCCCTTGTTACCCACTCTTACTGGGAAGATAAGCAATTCAGTATATGTTCAGTACCATAATTTTTTAAAAGAAGAAACTGGCCTAGGTGAAAAGGAGGAGACCCAGAGAGATATAGAACCTTCCAACTTGCTAAAGGTCATACAAGTAGCAAGTTCCACAATTGGGATTTGAGGTATTGTTCCTCTGACACTCAGTTCAGTGCCCCTGACTCCAGTCCATCCTGCTGCTTTTAAAAAAAAAAAAAGAAAAAGGAGTGACTAAGGTGAGTATCAGATTATTGAATCAAAGTGAGAATCCAAAGATTGGATCACGAGCCTTGGAATATTTGAAAGTTTTTTTATATTTCCAAAGTACTTTAAAGGGGGTAGAGTACTATATGTTTCTGTACCTCATATGTTTGGTGAATTTAATTAAATCTGTATTTTTTTAATCCCTCAAAGCTAAAACTGAAATTTCTTCATCAGAGAGTCTACTTACAGTTCCTGGGCAAAAGAACATAGACTCTTCTCCAGAAACTTCTCCTAGTATAAGTTCTATGCCACATTCTTCATCTATCGCTAATCTCCAGACTGCTAGCAAACTCATTCTGAGTTCTAGTCTTGTCTATAGTCAACCACTTGACCTTCCAGATGGAGTTGAAGTAATTAGAGCAACACCTTCAGCAGGTATCTTAGTTTTTGTTACCTAATATGCTTGATAGTGATTTTTGGTGATTGTGATGGAATTATTTTGTGTTTCATTATATATGACATGTTATACTGTTGCAAAGCTTCATGGTCTACTGAAAGAAGTATTTTCTTTATCAGATAATATTTTCTACCTCTTAAAAATAATTCTCTAAAATAAATTGTATTAGCTTAACTAAAATTAAATTGAGATTAATTAATTAACTAAAATTAAATTAAGGTGAGAGCTTCTTACCTTATTTTAGTTTTTTCTATTAGGATGACCGTGGTAATACAAGATATTTTTTGATTAAAAAATGTGAACACCAAATTTGTCTCTTTGCATCTGCTATTTTGTCAGAGTACGACTTTATTTAGACTTAGAAATATGTAATATATAGAAATATGTTTGATTAGATAAATTACCCATCTGTTATAGGTTAATGTCAAATTAATAGTCAATAAATTCATGATAGTAGCCTCATTTTTCTCTGCCACAAAGTGTCTACCTACTGTGCTTTTACTCTCTTGATCTCTCAGGCTATTGTCATTCTTGGTCCATTTCACACTTGGTCTGTCTTTTTTTGTCTAATTTCCCAGGATGTTAGAACTAATTTATTTTTACTTTTCTTTCTCTTTAAAAAAAAATCATTATTTATTTATTTCAGACATTATTTCTTTTTAAATTTTGAATTCCAAATTATCTCATTCCCTCCCACCCCCTTCATCACCTAGTGAGAATGCAAACAATGTGATACGTGTGAAATCATGTAAAAATATTTATAATTAGCCATATTACAAAAAAAAAATCAAGAAAAAGAAAGTGAGAAAATTATACTTGTTTGCACTCAGAGCTCTCCAATTCTTTCTTTGGAGTTGTGTAGCATTTTTGGAATTGTCTTGGATCATTGTATTGATTAGAATAGCAAAATTTTTCAGTTGATCCTCATGACAATGTTGCTGTTACTGTGCACAGTGATCTCCTTGTTCTTCTCACTTCACTTTGTCTCAGTTTATGTAGGTCTTGCCATGTTTTTCTGAAACCCTTCCTTTCCCCTCATTTCCCACAGCACAATATTACTCCATCAAAATTGATTGTATGTGACAACTTGTTCAGCCATTCCCCAGTTGATAAGCATCCCTTCAGTTTCCAATTCTTTGCCCCCTCAAAAAGAACTGCTATAGATATTTTTGTACATATAGTTTCTTTTGTGTTCAATCTCTTTGAAATACAGATCTAGTAGTGGTTTTGCTCAGTTAAAGGGTAGTCACCATTTTATAGACGTTTAGGCATAGTTCCAAATTGCTTTCCAGAATTGTTGGACCAGTATTTTTCCCTCATCATCTGCAGCACTTGTTGTTTTCCTTTTCTTCATGTTAGATAATCTGATAGTCTTTAATTGATAGTGATTTAGAGCATATGGCTATAGATAACTTTGATTTATTCTTCTGAAAATTGCCTGTTCATATATTTTGACCATCTATCATTTGGGGAACAGCTCTTATTTTTATAAATTTGAGTCCATTCCCTATATATTTGAGAAATGAGGCCTTTATTAGAAAAACTTGCTGTAAAATTTTTTTGTATTACTTCATTGTTTATGGTACCTTTTAGCAAAATGTAGTTTTTTGATTATCTTTTTTAATTAGTTCTATTTTTGCTTTGTCTGAGATCATGATTTTTTATTTCAACTGAAGCATAATAGATTTTATTCCAGCCCTTTATTTTAACTCTATCTCTAAGGAGATAATGCATATTTTTAGATTGACTTAAATAAGTAGTGCACCTATAGAAGGAAAGCTATTACTAAATGTTAAAGGGAGTTTTGGAATGGGAAAAAAAGTAGTTGAATCTATGGGAGTAGACTTGTGTATTTGAAAATAGTTTAGGAGAAGGGTACAAATTGGTATAAATTTTAGGGTGGAATAGAAGCAGAAGTAGCAGCATAGTACAGTGGAGAACTGACTTTGAAGTCAGAGGACTTGGTTTAAATCCTGCCTTTGTTAAAACCTTTATTCCCTTGGGTAAGTCATTTAACCATTTTGGGTCTCATTTTTTTCATCTTCTAAAAGAGAGAGTTTAGACTAGGTTGCTGCAAAGAGTGCCTTCCAGTTCTAAATAATTGTGATCTTACTACTCATCAAGTCTCTTTGACTGAAGTAGTCTAGGGTAGATCTGATCATAGTTCTGGGGTAAAGCAGTTCATGTTAAGAACATATTTGAGGAAGGAAATAATTTGAGTCAGTTTTTTAAATAATTGTTTTCCAAATTGCATGTAAAAACAATGTTTAACATTAAAAAATAATTATGAGTTCCAGATTCTCTCCCTCCTCTCTGCCCCTATCCCTGAGATAGTAAGCATTTTGATGTAGGTTATTATACATGTGCAATCATGGAAAATATTTCCATATTAGTCATATTGTAGAAAAAAAAGCACTGATCAAAAAAAATTACAAAATAAGTGAAAAATAGCATGCATGCTTTGATCTGCATTCAGACTTCATCAGTTTTTTCTCTGGAGATGGATAGCATTTTTCATCATGAGTCCTTTGGAACTGTTTGGAATCATTGCTGAGAATAGCTAAGTTTGATGGTTATTTTTACCTCATTGCTTTTAAAATCTACAAGTTGAATGCCAGCTTCATTTTTCATTTACTATTTAAAAATAGACTAGAATGGTTCTGAAAATTGCTATTTTTGAGGATAAATAATATTTCTAGTTTTTATAGGCTGACAATTCACTTGCTTGCATTTGGTATTAGAAAAGATTGTGGGATACCAGTAGAGGGCAGTGTGAAGCTAGTGTCCAAAAGATACTGGCAGTGACTTTAAATTTTCCCACACAAATAGGAATTGACTTTGTGTACTAATTTATGGCATTAATATTACAACCTTTATTTCTCTTCTAGGTCATCTGAGTTCTTCTTCAATTTACCCTGTTTGCCTTGCACCTTATTTAGTGGTTACAACTTGTTCTGATAACCGAGTACGATTCTGGAAATGTCACGTAGGAGATCAAAATGGTAGAAGTAATGGGAAAGAAACCTATCATTGGAATCAGTGGCCTTTGATGAACGATGAAGGAGAAGATAGCAGCAGTACAGTGAGCATTGTGGGAAGACCAGTTGCTGTTAGTTGTTCCTATACAGGCCGACTTGCAGTAGCCTACAAGCAGCCTATCCAGCACAATGGCTTTGTTTCTAAAGAATTCTCTATGCATGTGTGTATATTTGAGTGTGAATCTACTGGAGGATCAGAATGGGTTTTAGAACAAACAGTTCATCTTGATGATTTAATTAAGGTTGGTAGTGTTCTTGATTCAAGGGTTAGTGTTGATAGTAATCTCTTTGTATATAGTAAATCAGAAGCCATTTTGAGTAAAGACCGGTATCTTATGCCTAACATCAAACATTTAGTACATTTGGACTGGGTATCAAAAGAGGATGGCTCTCATATACTCACAGTGGGAGTTGGTGCTAACATCTTCATGTATGGGAGGCTTTCTGGAATTGTGACGGAGCAGACAAATAGCAAAGATGGCATAGCTGTTATTACTTTGCCATTAGGTGGCAGTATCAAACAAGGAATAAAGTCAAGGTGGGTTCTCCTGAGATCAATAGACTTAGTATCTTCTGTTGATGGTACACCTTCACTGCCAGTTTCTCTCTCTTGGGTGAGAGATGGTATACTGGTGGTGGGAATGGACTGTGAAATGCACGTTTATGCACAGTGGAAACATGCTATCAGATATGGTGACCATGAAACTGATACTCCCACTGCTGAAGAGTCTACAATGGACCCTCCTGCATCTTTTAAATCCAGCATGGGAATGAGGAAAAGTGTACTTGAAGGAACAGCTATTACAGATGATGTGTTTGGCACACCAGCTGTAGTTCAAGATGGTGGCTTATTTGAAGCTGCTCATGTACTTTCCCCAACTCTTCCGCAGTATCATCCAACACAGTTATTGGAATTGATGGATTTAGGGAAAGTTCGCAGGGCTAAAGCCATCCTCTCTCATTTAGTTAAATGTATTGCAGGGGAGGTTGCAATAGTTAGGGATGCTGAGACTGGAGAAGGAGCTAAGAGGCATCTTTCTCGAACCATTAGTGTAAGTGGCAGCACTGCAAAAGATACAGTCACAATAGGAAAAGATGGTACTCGGGATTATACTGAGATTGATTCTATCCCTCCACTCCCGTTGCATGCACTGCTTGCAGCAGATCAAGATACAACTTACAGAATTTCTGAAGAAAGTAATAAAATATCACAGGACTATGAAGATTCTACTAAGAGCACAAAAGAAGACCAGTATTCAGACCTATTTCAGATCCAGGCCATAACAACAGATGATTTTATTGACTTAGAGCCAGAAAAGAGAGAAAGCAAATCCAAAGTGATTAATCTTTCTCAGTATGGGCCATCTTACTTTGGTCAAGAACATGCTAGTGTACTTTCAAGCCATCTTATGCACTCAAGTCTTCCAGGCCTTACCCGTTTGGAGCAGATGTTCCTTGTAGCTTTGGCTGATACTGTGGCTACCACCAGCACCGAACTTGATGAACACAGAGACAAGAGTCACTCAGGTTAGTATTTCTATCAAATACAAAGTCTTAACTATTAGAAATATAAATTATGAAACATAAATAAAATGTTGAGTTGTACATTCCAACTTTAATATTATAGAATCATTGAATTACTGTATGTATAAACTTAAAATTTCATTGGTAGAAGAAGCAGCATGTGTAGTTATCAAGAGTTCTCTTCTGGGTTAAGACTGTAATTTTGACATAATGGCTTTGTGATCCTGGACAAGTGACCCAGGCCACAAGACTATATTAGTATGGTAAATATTAATCTACTTTAGTACAGGAGTTTAACTAGTCTGGTTACCCCAGAAAGAAATAAAAAAACTTAAGCTTCATTAATACATATTTAGTATTCTGAAACATACAGTATCTGAAAAGGCAAGAAAGGCATCAGGGGGTAATGACTTAGGTATCTCCTTTCTGTTTTCCAGTATATTGTGAGTCTTTAATCAGAATATGCATTAGAAATTTGATTTTCATGTACATATGACTTGTTTTATATTAAGACTAGGTAGTTTTGGTTTAGTGATCATCCTCTAAAATGATTCTGTTCTTTGATTAAAAATCACATTAAAAGAAAAAAGAATTGTGTGAAGGAATACTTTGACCAACTTAAAACAGTTTGTGATTCATAGTTCTTCATGGACTAACTGTACTTTTCCCCTCCATTTACTTGTTCTAGTTCTTTTTGTATAGAAGCTATTTCTGTGATAATAGCCCAATTTTGAATTTTATCATAGACTGATAAAGCTAGAAAAAAGAACCTTCTGCTTCTAGGCATGCCTAAGCTTAATAAGATTCTAATAATTATCTCATACTTAAAAATTACAAGAGAAATTGATTCTTCAACTATATTTTAGGTGTTTCAGTGCCTCATAATTTAGAAAGTTCTTCATTGCATTTAATCTTTTAAATTTTAACAAACTTTGTTGCTCCTTATTTAAGAAATGGATGTAAAGGTAAGTCATTTACTGTATGTATATATTACTTACCTCTGCCACCCATACTAAGCTCTTCAGAATATAAATGAATACTGTCATTTAGTTCTCTATAGCCTTCTCTTTTTCATGTTCTAGGATATCCTAGGGCATTTTTCTTTCGCATTAATTCAGTGCAAAGAAATGTTGTTTTTTCTTTTTTTCTTTTCTTTTTCTTTTTGGAGGGCAGTTGGGGTTAAGTAACTTGCCCAAGGTCACATGGCTAGGTTTTTGTTTGTGTGTGCATTAAGTGTCTGAGGCTGGATCTGAACTCAGGTCCTTCTGACCCCAGGGCCTATGCTCTACTCACTTGTGCCACCTAGCCACCCCGTAAAGAAATGTTTAATGTAATAAAACTCACCAAAACTGTTTTACACTTTTGCTATATATATATTTTTTTCTTTTTGTCATTCTTAAAGAAATTAGGCCTACTGAAATCTGAAAGAAATGTTTTAAGTTTTGATGCAAAATTATGTATTAATCAAATAACCAGCCCATAAATAGCACATAGGATGTCATGAAAGTCTTAGAGCATTTTAAAGTTTTAATACCTTTAAAATTAGTTAAGCTTTAATATTTAAAAATGCAATAAAACTTTTGCAATAAAACCCTGTATTGTAAAGAAGACTGATCAAATATCAGTCATACAATTTTCACATAAGAGCAAAATATTTCTTCTTATTTTCGGGTGGTTTTTTTTTTCCAAGAGAAACAAAAGCTATTGACATCATCCCTAAAACATGCCTGAGCTTTGTTTTTCTAGGTGATGAGTGTGTGCTGGCAACCATATTTTCTTGCCTCGTTGCTTCTGTGACTAGTGGTATGCCATTTATGGCTTTACTATTTGTTAGGTCTTTTGATGGTGACAAAGAATATTTCTCTGTGTAAAAAGAATTTTCCTGTGTTCAGATCCCAAATCTTAACTTTAGTGGCCCCATGCTGTTAATGGAAGTGAACAGTTTAGGTAGTTATTTTTACTTAAGAAAATATGACAGATAAGGAAAATCATCTACACTTAAGCTGTATCTTTTCAGGCTCATCTAAACTTCTTGGAGAAAACATTATTTATAGTAACAGAAACATTATAGTTTATTTGTTGCCATCATGGATTTTAAAGATTGTATCATTTATTTTCACTTACTATATGCATATAGTATATATAATATATACTATATTCACTTACTGAAGTTGAAAGACATAATTTTTCCGTTTTTCTTATCTAGTTTTATCAAAGAGTATGAGGAATTTATGGGAATATATTACCAAATGATGTTTTCAAAAGTTTTGTTATCAGTTATTCCATTTAAAATCAATAATGGATGATAATTTTTATATTTCTGAACATTTATAATAATTTGGGCTCATTTCTTCAAATATATTTTTCCTCTCTCCTATAGGAAGAGATACATTAGATGAATGTGGATTGAGATATTTATTGGCAATGAGGTTACACACATGCCTTTTGACATCATTACCTCCTTTATATCGAGTACAACTACTTCATCAAGGTATTCCTTTCTGACTGAAAATATTTTAACTTTTGCATAATGGGTAGTGTTGAAGTTGTTTTAATATTCATATAAAAAGTTACAGTTGTATACTTGTCTATGCATGTATTTTTTGTTGACCTTAAAGTTTTATAGGCTATTAATAGACCTGGAGTTTGGTATCGCCTAGTCCTATACTTAATGAGATTAAATAACTAAGCTAGTATCTCATCATGAGATTCATAAGGCTTGAATTATGGCAAAACCCTTCATTTTCAGATTTCACCATAATTCTGTCCTCACATCATGTTTTGTTGTTTGTATAGTGTTTTAGTAATAAGTAGTTCAACAGCACTCTCATATCACAAAATGAGTATTTAAGTGGTCAGTTTTCAGTATTGCTTTATCAGTATTCATGTGATAACTTTATTTGAGGAGGAGCCTGTTTTGTAATTATATGTTAGACTTTGAGCCCAAAGACCTGGTTTAAGTAATCTCTTCCAACTTAAAAACTAGAAGTTTAGAATTTTAAAATTCAACTGAGGAGGACTTAAAATAATATCAATTAATTTTGTTGCCTTTTTTATCTTTTTGGAGAGGGGAAAGCATGAAATAATAGTGAAAACATGAAATAATAGTCGGTTGGGACATTTTTAACTGCATGAGAATTCTGCCATATTGGAAAACAATTTTGAAAATGAATCTTATTAATGACTGTCAGATTGGAAGAATCACACTTAGTTGTCATAGATCCTTTCTTTGCCTCTAGAAGGAGTTCTCGTGAATGTTTATCAGACTGGTCCTATTTTGCTTTGTTCCTAAGTTTTTTCTTTTAATTACCCTTTCTGTGTGGACTAATTCTAATAATTTCTGATGGATTTCTAATGAAAGAAGTAATTAAGCCATATTTTGTGTTTTTTCCAGGCAAAGCCTTAAAGGCCTTTCAGAGTTAAAAATTTCCTAGGTCAAGCACCACCAAAAGACGATTTTTAGATTCATAAGTTCTTTTTAAAAGTCCAAAACTAGAGTAAAATCAGAATTAGAGACTTACTTCTGACTTTTGACTATAATACATTTTATTTTCCTTTCTAAAATCAAAAGTATTCAAATATATAATTAAGCAAATATGAAAAAGAAAGCAAAAAAGTAAATTATTGAACCAATAACACTTTTGCTAATTATTTATAATTTGTTAAACTAAAGAAATTCAGCTTTGAATTATGATGAAACTGATGTTTCCTTTGACTGTCTTTCCATTCCAGACCCTTATTCTACCAGTGATAAGTGCTGCATGGTTAGAAGGGGGTGAAGATGGGAGTAATTGAGTGCTCAGTATTTATATAGGACAGCATAGTATAATAGCACTTGACTAGGTGACATTGTTGGAATAATTCTAGGGCATATATGCATAGTAAGTGGCTTTTAAGCTTAGTTTAGATTTTTATTATTTCAAAGTTTACTATGTGTTTACTACAGTTCTTGATCTCTTTATTCAGATATTTTCTCTTCCAAGTGATAAATGTGTGTGCTTTTGAAGACCCAGCAGATTTCTTCTTGTTTTGGAAAAGCTAGGTGTTTTTCCACTAGGTTCTTTGCTCCTTGACTTTTATATTAGGGAAATTTATAGTTTAAACCTACTGTCTTCCCTTCCCATATGAACTAGTTTTGAAATGATTGAATAAATGAAGAGGAACCCTAAAATAACAAAAATTATTTTATGCTTATTTTGACCTATGGTAATTTTGAATATATGTTGTCTGATGTCTCTTCAGGTGTGTCCACATGTCACTTCGCCTGGGCGTTTCATTCTGAGGCTGAGGAAGAACTAATTAATATGATTCCTGCTATTCAGCGAGGAGACCCTCAGTGGTCTGAACTAAGAGCCATGGGGATAGGTTGGTGGGTCAGGAATATTAACACACTTCGAAGGTGCATTGAAAAGGTAATTTGATTTAAGGAGTAAATAAGTGTAACACTGAATACATTTGCCTATTTTAGGGTGAGAAATCCACCTTTCTGAGGTAAATGCAATGCAACTTCCTCTGTTATCATTGAAAATTTTAACTTCTTGGGGAGAGGTCCAGAATTTTATCTCCAAGCTATTAGAGATTGTGAAACTAGTATTACAAGATAAGTACTTGACTTTTTTTTTTTACACAAAGGCTTTTCTGACTTGATTTTGTAATTCATGTCTGTGCTACTTATTTTTTGGTGGGGGAGGGAATTTATAAGCCCTAAAAATGTGGTGGAGGCATACTCAGTTGTTTGAGGTTGCTTGTTCAAAGAGACTCCAAATTTAATCAATGACATGGTGATATAAAATGTAATTCATGACTGAAATGTGCTAGAGAAGGGCAAGATGTGTTTTAAACAAATAATTAGGAATATTTTCCTTTTCCTTTCATGATAGTTTCTTTTTTCAATGTAAATTAAAATTTTAATACAGTAATTCTGCAATCTGTATCTGTAAAATTTATTCATTCTAGAAGCATTTGAGTACCTCTTATATGTAAGCCACTATTCATTTAAAAATTTAATGTGCAGTTTCATGAATTGCAAAAATGAACACTAATATTTTATAAAGCACTAGAAAGGATAGCCATTTGAAACATTAATAAAAAAGTTCTACCCTTTCTTTCCCTATCTTTGAATATTCTGCGAACTTGAATTTTCTCAGAATTGAATATTTTTATTTTACTTACTCATTAGGTTGCTAAGGCATCTTTTCAGAGGAACAATGATGCCTTGGATGCTGCATTGTTTTACCTTGCTATGAAGAAGAAAGCAGTGGTGTGGGGTCTGTTTAGGTAAGTTACAATAACATGATCCATGAAAAGAAGAATTCTTTGAGTGTGAGGCTTGGAAGTTTTGTATTTAATTTTGTCAGTTACCTAGCTGTATGAACTTGAATTTCACTTTATTGCATCTCAGTTTTCTCATCTTTGGGTTGGGTTTCTACCTATTTTGTGGAAAGATAGAGACAGTCTTGTAAAGGTAGCAGGTTCTAGAAGAATGTAAAATATTAGCTTTCTGTGTCAGAAGAATTCAGGAAGCAAAGAGAAGCATAAAAAGTCTAATGTGAAATACTTCTAACTGAAGTAATTATTTATTTGTAGAGATTAAAAATTTTTTTTTTCCAAATTTCATTGTTGACTTAAATCAGGGCTCTGTGAATGAAACAATATACCTAAGTTTGGTTTAAACTCTCTTTTGTTTATAGGTCACAACATGATGAAAAAATGACCGCATTTTTCAGCCACAATTTTAGTGAAGATAGGTGGCGTAAGGCTGCTTTGAAAAATGCTTTTTCATTATTAGGAAAACAACGTTTTGAACAGTCGGCAGCCTTTTTCCTCTTGGCTGGTTCTTTGAAAGATGCCATAGAGGTATGAATGATATATTTTAAATGATGGATTAGAGAACACAAGCCTGAGAGATCATAGAATGGGCCTTGTCATCTTTTTATATGTATATATCTTGGAAGGATATAGTGCTTCAGAAGTTCAACATTGCTTTTATAAAGAAGCAATGTTGTTGAGGGGGAGGAATTCTGGATTTAGAGTCTTAGGACTTGGATTCACCTTCTGACTTAGCCCCTTCATACCTTTGTAGACCATTGGCAAGTCATTTATGCTCTCTGGGGCTCACTGGTAAAACGCTAGGTGTTGGGGTATGGGACTTCTAAATTTCTTTCTAGCTATTTGCTTGTAAATAAATATAGACAAAGTAATGACATGATATTGGTTTCCTGGTTCATCTTTCAGTAGTTTGAGTATTATACGGTCACTTAATTATTGGTCTGTTTCCAAATAGGGTAGGGGGTTCTTAAAATTTCATATTCCAGAGAACACCAAATTCACAAATGCTAAAACTCTCATAATGCTTAGGTTTATTTGTTCTGTAAGTTAGCAAAGTTTGGCACAAAAAAAAAAAGAAAAAATTATTTTGGACAGCAAGCTCTCTTTGGGAGCAGGATATTTTTATGTTACTTGGTAAGGTATCTCTCCTTGTGCTGTTTGTGTTAATGTATTTTTTAATAGTTGATGATAATAATTATATTGGGAACTCTTTGGGAATTTAGAAAGTTGGGTTTTTAAGTTCAAATTATATAAATTTGTATTGTTGATTTACATTAGCCTGGGTTTTTAAAAATAAGTTTTCTATTCTTTGACTTAAACTTGTTAAATTTATAAATTGCCAGATAACAATATCTACTGTTTTGCTCTACTCAGTTATGTAACTATTCCAATTTTATTTTTGATACGAAATAGTTGTATTGTTTAAATATCAGTCAATTAAGAATTTATTGTTTACTGTGTGTCATGCTTACTACATATCAAATACTGTGCAAAGTTTTGGCAAAGCAAAGAAAAACCAAAAACAGTCCCTGCCATCAGAAAGTTTACATTCAGTATATTGGTAAGATATATAAATTCTTTAAAAACCAATGTTTAGGAATTTTAAAAATTATTATTTGCAGGTGTGTCTTGAAAAAATGGAAGACATCCAGCTAGCCATGATTATTGCTCGTTTATATGAATCTGAATTCGAGACATCATCCACCTATATATCCATCTTGTATGAAAAGATTTTGGGTTGTGAGAAAGATAGTTCAGGATTCAATTGTAGTAAATTACATCCTGACCCCTTCCTTCGTAGTCTTGCTTATTGGGTAATGAAAGACTACACAAGGGCTTTGGATACGCTATTGGAACAAACACCAAAGGAAGAAGATGAAAATCAAGGTGAGAAGTTTTAAAAAATATATTGTATTTTAAAATTACACATTCATTTTAAGACTGAAAACAAAATTATGGCCAAACTTATTTTCCAGCTTAGAGAAATTTTGACATATGGCCCCCATCCCTCTCTATGATGTTGTAGGGACCAATTTTTTTTTAGCTATATTTTTCGAAGCAAATGTTTTTTGCTATCATTTGAAAAATAAATGAGGTTTTTTATATTGTAAACAACTTTTATGAATATTATTGTTACAATATTTGGCAGATGTTAAAGGTAGATAAATTAAAAATATTTCCTGTGTCACCAGATGTTGAGAAATTGGAAGAGGCTTAAGTAAACATGATGGCAGTAGAAAGAATCCTGACTGGAAGTCAGGGGACCTAGGCTCTTCTCTGTGCCATAACTTAGCTCAGTGACCTTGAGAAAATTTCTTAATCTCTCTTGGTCTCAGTTTTCTCATCTGTAAATTGAGGGGTTGGGCTTACATCATCCTTAAAATTCCTTTTATCTCTTAAAATACTGTGATTGTATATTGCCTTTATGATACAGGTACATGAATGTATGAGATAAGAAACCTTAAAAAAATAGTTAATTGAATTACTTTGGAATTTTAAAGTTTTTGCTAAAATGGTTGCCCTTCCTAATAATAAAACAGTGAAAATTCTATATATTCTTTTTGTAACTTTAGTTAGTAAAAGCTAAGAAAGATATCATTTTAAACGTAATTTATTTTCAAAATATTTCTTTTAGAAATGAAAATGAATTAGAAGATCAATACAATATTTCTTTTGCTTATTTTAATTTTTAAGCTAGAGTTTTCTGTTAACTTAAAAAAACCTTTTAAGCAACATTTTCTTAAAGAGGACATCTAAAGCAACTAGTAGTGCTAATTGATGTACAAGAGAGAATGTCTTAGTGTATTGGTTATCCCACTGGTGACATTTTTAAAAACTGATTTCTTTTGTTTTTATATTACCTAGACTTTCCATTGTTTTTCTCTCCCTCTCAATTCGAGAACTATCTCTTGTAACAAAGAATTTTCTGAAAAAAGAAAAACTATTTTAAATCCAACACAACTAATCAGTACATGAAAAATATTTGACATAAGAATTTTCCACACCTGTGGACCTCCCCACCTCCCCAAAAAGGAAAAGGGGGAAGCATTTTTTAAATCTCTGGGTTAGCATTCTCTACTTTTAATTCATAAGGCTGTTAGTTGTTGGGTTTCTTGCCTTTCTCATTTTATGGATCCAACTATTAATTGCTTTACCTCCACAAAAAATCTTTTTTATTTTGCTTTTTAATTTTTTAATTTTAATAGAGTTCATGGGGAATGGAGAAAATAGCTAGTCTTCAGCCTTGTTAAATTACCTTGAAGTCTACTCACCTATTTTACCTTTTAATTGCAACATTGACTATGATAAGTGTGTGTCATCATAATCTGGGGATTAGGCATTTTGGGGATAATGTGGGTTTTATTATTAGTATCTAGTATTAAGCCAGTTCTTAATGTTTGGCTTTTCTTTTCTCCTTTTTCCCCCCTCTTCTTCCTGTTCTCCTGCCCTAATCCAGCCAGAGAACTTATAGAGACCTGGGTTTTTTGTTCTTATTCTCATTTAGGGAATTTTTCTCTCATATACACAGGCACGAGTGCACACACAAACACATGTAAATATATGTCCACACTTATGTATGCATGCATAAATATGTAGATATATACATACAATTTCCCTTTTTTTTCATGATCTTGATGAATTAAAATAAGCACATGATCCTTTTGTTCATTTCCAGAGAACCTAATTGCTAACTAAATTTTAAAGGAAAAAAGAAAATTACAAGAAATTTCAACAAGCCAATTATATATTCCAGTTACATGGCATTATAAATGAGACTAAGGCATATCATTCTCTTAGCTCTCTCTTTTTTCTTTGCTTTTTTTAGAGGGGAAGGCTGGGCAGTTGGGGTTGTGACTTGCCCAAGGTCACATGGCTATTAAGTGTTAAGTGTCTGAGGCCAGATTTGAACTTAGGTCCTCCTGAATCTAGGGCCGGTGCTCTATTCACTGTGCCACCTAGCCATCCCACTCTTAGCTCCCTTTACTTACCTACTTCTTAACTCTTGAGAATTAGCTTTATCTAGCTCTTCTAGAATAAATTTCTTACATCTTAGGTCCTTAGGATATTCTTCCCTTTATGATTTCAATCTCTTAGACCCTGTAGTAGGACAGAAAAATGAACTATATAATGACTAGTTTAATTTCTAAAGGTTTAAGTAAGATTAATTTGTATCTTAGAGAAAATACCAGTTGTATAGACTAGCTCCAACACTTAGATCTTTTTATACACAGGCAAAGTACCTTAGGGTCCATGAGCTCTAAGTAAATAGAGGGAAGAACATGATATTCGTGATAAAGGAAGAAGGGTAGGTGAAGCTAATTTTTAGTACCTCTACATTTCTATGAAAAAGATATTCCTCAGGTTTATTGGCCTTGCTGTATTCTCCATTTTGTGTTCCAAATCCTATCTATCTATATATATATATTTGTGTTCCAAATCCTATATATATATACACATGGCTCTTGAGGGTCTTAGGATTTGAGGTAGCCCTGGGAAGTCTGGTTGTTCCAAGTGTGGGGGAGAAGTTTTCTTCTCTAAATTCTGAGATAGCGATCTCTTGAAAGTCGGGATTAGCATTTTCCTGGTAGATCTGGGGGGCTTTTTTCAGGGGAGGGGAGGAGAGAGAGGGAGACAGGTCATAGTTTAGCCAGACAACCTAGAGTCAATTAGAACCTGCTACATATGGGAGTAATATTACTTTCCAGACCCCCTGATAGTTTCCTACATTTTCTTTAGCCCATTCTCCTTGGAACACTGTCATAGTTGAATGGAATTCCTACACCATTTTGGAAAGCCCAAGCTGGGGCCCTTAGATAGTGTTGAGAATTCCACATGGGAATTTGAGGACTATAGGCTAAGTATACAAATGGACCTGGCTGATGAATGGGCTTACTGTCAGGAAGTCAGCATTTTATTGAATTAAACCTGTTTGTCATGCTACTGTAGTTCCAGATAGCCATTTGCTAAATTGCTTTTGCTAAATTTATACAAAACCACTGTAGAAGTTAATGTGTTGTCTGAATTCTAAAATATTCCAACTAAAGCATCTTCATATATATGATCTCATGTTTTTACAATAATCCTTTAAAGTCAGATAAGACAAATATTATGTTATTCATTTCTTAGATGTAAATAAAGCTTAGGTTCTAAATTACCTAAATTCTCTTTGATCATATAACTGTTCACTGACAAAAATAAATATGTTTGTGGGAGTGACCGACTCCAAATTAGTTATGTGTTAACTTGATAGAATGGCCTTGAAAATGTCAGCCGTGCTGTCAGAAATTTCTTTTTCAGTAGGTAATTTAAGTTTAAAAAACTGTTATAAGGAAGAACAATTAACAACCTAGAGATTGTGGTATAACATACATGTTCCATGTCCTTTTATTAGTTGAAAAAACTTTCGTTCATCATTTTGATATATCTTTATATTGGAGGAATATCAGGCATATTTTATTAATTTAGGAAAGCACAAATGGATACAATGCTCTATGCTTTTAAATATTATTGAATTTCATAATATTTTGCAGCTATTGAATATAAAAATGATATATATTTTTTATTTCCATAGTTATTATTAAATCTTGCAATCCTGCGGTATTTAGTTTTTACAACTACCTCCGGACTCATCCTTTACTTCTACGAAGAAACTTTGGCTCACCTGAAGGGACTTTAGCAACTTTAGGTCTCAAAAGTGAGAAAAGTTTTGTTGGTAATATTAACCTTATAGAGAGAAAATTATTCTTTACCACTGCAAACGCCCACTTTAAAGTTGGATGTCCTGTGTTAGCTCTTGAGGTACTTTCCAAAATTCCAAAAGTAACTAAGAAATCAAGCTTTTCTGTAAACAAAGACCTCCTTGGGGCTTCTGAATCCAAAGCATGGAGTGAAAGTAGTGAAAGTGTTCCTGTAAGTTCAGCCAATATGCAGTCATCTCAGTTCAACTGGGGTGAAACAACATTAAAACTTGAGGAGGAGCCACTCACTCTTGATTGGGGTGACGACCAAGATAGTGCTTTAGAAGAGGAAGATGATGCTGGTTTAGTAATGAAAAGTTCAGATTTGGAAAAAAGAAATGGAAAACAAGATCAGAAAATTTCAGATCCCATTATGTCACTTACCTCCCAGGAAGAGGAATCTCAAGAAGGTGACTCTGAAGTTGATGTGATTGCTGAACAACTAAAATTCAGAGCATGTTTAAAGATCCTCATGACTGAACTTAGGACATTGGCTACAGGTTATGAAGTAGATGGAGGAAAACTCAGATTTCAGCTCTACAACTGGCTGGAAAAAGAAATTGCTGCCATGCATGAAATATGTAATCATGAATCAAGTGGTAAAGATTACCCCAGCAAAACATACTCTAAAATAGATGGTGATATCCTTGATTTTGAAGAAATGATAGACAAACCAGAAGTTGGCTCATATGAGCGCCACCAGTTAGAAAGACGAAGATTACAAGCCAAACGAGAACATGCTGAAAGGCGGAAGTTGTGGCTACAGAAAAACCAAGATCTTTTAAGAGTATTTCTTAGCTACTGCAGCCTTCATGGGGCCCAGGGTGGTGGCCTAGCCTCAGTAAGAATGGAACTCAAATTTTTGCTTCAAGAATCACAGCAGGTATGACCATTTCTCAAATTTCCAACTTCTCAGTTCAATAATTTGAGCACTTGTTCTACTCTAGTCTTGTTTAGGGTTAACAGAAGCAAATTCCATTTCTGTAGTATTAAAAAGTCAAGACACGGGGTGGCTAGGTGGTGCAGTGAGTAAGGGCGCCGGCCCCGGAGTTGGGAGGACCCGGGATCAGTTCCGGCCTCAAAAAATGAGCACCCACACATAAATAATGACTGGCTGTGTAATCTTGAGCAAGTTACTTAACCCCAATTGCTTAAAAAAAAAGTCAAGACATTCATGCCAAAAATGTTAGTATTTTAACCAAAAAATTCAGTTAAACTTGATTATAATTAAATTTTAATCATTTAACTAATGCTTTTATTTTAAAAAACTATAATAGGAAACGACTGTGAAGCAGCTCCAGTCACCACTACCATTACCCACAACACTACCTCTGCTTTCAGCAAGTATTGCTTCGACAAAAACGGTTATAGCTAATCCTGTATTATATCTAAACAATCACATCCACGATATCCTTTACACCATTGTTCAGATGAAAGTGCCACCACATCCCAATGTTGAAGATGTGAAGGTAATGCAAAGTTTGTTATCATTTGCTCTCACAAGTTCTGTAAATATGCATAGATATTACATGTATACATATTATATAGGTTGTTCTAAAAGCCTTAGTACAGTTTAAACCTTTAGTTTCTTAAAGTAATTTAATAATCTTAATTGATGATGGAATTTAATTTATAATAATAAAAATTTAATAATTTAATTTAATTTAATTTAAAGTAGTTTAATACTTAGTAACTTAAAACTGTACTAAGACTTTTGGGATACCCTATGGAATGTGTGTGTGTATACACATACATATACACATATACACACACACACACACACACATATATATATAATATATATATATTATGTACAAATACTTTAACAAAATTATTTCCAACTAATGTCTAGAGGCAGTAGCCAATAGTGATTTTTGTCTGATCTGTCACGTGTTCTTTTCAGTACTTCTCATTGCTTCAAGATTGCTTGTCTGTTAAATTTAAATTTTAGCATCAAGGATTCTATTCATCTCTGAATATTTCTGGAAAAGTAATAGTCTCTCTTTAAGACAGAGAAAACAGTTGACTAGTATTAATAAGTGGCAATCACCTTTGTCACTTATTAGCCAGTTTTGACTTCCTTCATTCTATATATTTATCCTGTACACTAATTCAGTAAGCAAGTATGGTTGCATACTTCCCAGCCAAATAAGATATTAATGAGTGACTGATGATCAGTATATCAAAAATGGCTAGTCTTTTTGGTATCTGGGAAAGGAAGAAACTTCCTTGGGTGTTTATCTGCAATTTTTTAGTTCCCTTCTGGTCCTGGAATGTCACATACAATAGCTAAGAAAAATTAGGGTTAGTTGCCCATAGTACCACCAAAATATAACCTTGATTTCTCACTCTGAGGAATTAAACACTTGAGTAATGCCAAGAATGAACAGGAGGCCAGGTAGGAACCTAAAAGTTGACCAGGCTTCCCCTGTACCATTCTTCACTTAGAGGACCAAGTTCTCTTTTCTTTTCATTTGGGAGGGATCCCCTGTATGCACCTGCTGATAAAATTCCCGGGAGAAGAGTATTTATCTACAAACTGTAGTGAGGATGCTTCGAGGGAGGGGAGTGCCTCTGGAAGACTTCATGTCACATGTATAAGCTGAAAATATTAGTAAGCAGTGGAGGGTCTAGGAAATGGGGGTAAGGTAGAAATGATCTATCATTGACTGATTACAATGAATATATTTGGGACCCCTCATCTATCTATGAATATATACTGATAAGTTACAAAATGAATTATTTTGTATTAATATTTAGTATACTTAAGTGCACTATGAAATAGTAGATAGAGAACTGTCCTGGGAGCCAGGAAAATGGGTTCAAGTTATGCCTTTGACACATCCTGACTGTGTTATCTTGATGAAGGTACCTAACTTCTCATCAGTCTAATCATCTCTTTAAGAATACAAGTTGTAGAACAAATGCAGACCTCCATTGATAAACAGAGTTTTCTCCCTAGGGAGTTACCTGTACCAGTAAAGTCATGGTTCTAATATTATGTAGCACAAACTACTTGATTACACTAATACTGGTTTGGTAAATATGGAAAAGATGTATGAAAATATAATAAACATTCTTGTTTCTTAATGATTTGAATATAACTTTCAAAAATATCATGGAATTAGACTTCAGAGGATCCCTAAAGCACTAATATTCTGTCATTCTAGAGAAATTGATTTAGCTGAGTAATAGGTTTCAAATTGATACACAGATTCTGGTGGCTTTGAAACTTTCTACCTGTACAGGATAGACTCTGTTCATTGGAATAGATTGCTCTACTTTTGGAAATGCTTTAAAGTCTCCTTTGGACCATAAGTACCACTCTAATACAGTTCGATATAAATGCAATTTGCTAAATGGATACAATCCTGCTAATCTAAAAGTGAAGGTTTTTTTTTTTCTATTTTCACTGGTATTATTACTGTTATTTTCAGTTTGGGACATCCTCAGGGACAAACCTATACTAAACCAATCATTTATTTCCAGGTTAATACTTGTTTTCTGTTGTTGTCCTTAGAACCCAGTGAAAGTCATTCATTAGTACTTCAACTGACCTTTAGCATTAGTGAGAAATGACATAGTAGCATCAACATAATTGATTAAATCAGTCCAAAGTGTTGGGGAGGCTGGCTATCTTCTTTAAATCTGTACCTGTGTTACTAATCAAACTGTTTTTATGACAACCATGAGAATTTGGTTAATTTCTGATATCTGACTATTTTACTGTTGTATAGAAATGTTAGTACAAAATGTAATTTTGGCTGTTTTGGTTTTAGGTCCATACACTTCATTCACTAGCAGCTTCACTTTCTGCGTCTATTTACCAAGCATTATGTGACAGTCATAGCTACAGGTAAAAAACCCAAAACAAGTAGCACTAATACACACAAAAAAACCAAATTGAATAAAAGTGTTCCAGAATTACGTTGTTGTTGTTTTTAATAAGGTTCTGTGTCTTTATGTGTATTTAAATAAAGAATGGAGAATCAAAAGAAAAAAAGAATGGAGAATCAGGGGAGAAGTGCCTTTCATAGTTTTGTATCAACATTTATTTTACTTTAGATTTCTCCCATCAGAAACTGGTGTAGATATTTGATACATACTTTATTCTCTAAATATGATTGATAATTTGGAAGTATTTTGCATGCATTTATTTTTTAAATTAACATTTTAAATAGGTAGCTTTAAAAAACAACAACCAAGTAACTAAAAAAGGTTCCTTTCACAGCTAGTCTAATTTAAAAAGTGCCAAGAACAGACAGTGTAGAAGATGACAAAATGATATTATTGAAGTTGAGTTCCACATTAATCATCAGTTTTTGGCATCTAGAAAAAATTTATAAATAAATAAAGTAGACTGGATTTCACTCACATGGAAAATTATGAGACTTTCTCATTTTGTTTTATTAGAGCTTCTTATCTCATGTTCTGATTTTAAATGGAAGATCCTTTTGAAAAAATGGAAAAATGATATTCTTTTGGCTTAAAGAATAAAATTTTGTTCCTGTGGGACAACATCATAAATTGTATACCTTTGGACATATCAATGAGAAGAAATGATTTAAAAAATTCATTTTCTCAATACCAGATAGTGTTCATTATAACTTGTATACTTTGAGTTCTGATGTTGGGATATAATAATTATAGAGAAACTAAATCACATGAATATATGGTCCAAATTTCATTTTAAAATATTAGTAAATGAATCCCTCATTGCTGGACCTCTTCAAGTGGAGCCTGAACCACTTTTCCAGGATATTGTAAGATGATTTGTAACTAGGTATGAGTTGGAATGTTTATCTCTCTGATTTTTTCCCAACTTTGAGATTCTGTGCATGATTTAAAGCAGAGGTTGACAAACTATGATAGCCTGTGGACCAAATCCAGACCTCCTTCTGTTTTTGTGCCACCCAGAGCTAAGAATGATTTTTACATTTAAAAGAATTATCATTTTAAAAATATAAAAATTACTCTTTGCTTGTGAGACTGTATAAAAACTGGCAGTGGCCTAGATTTGACCCTGAGGCTATGACCTCCTAATTTAAAGTATGAATAACTAAATTCTAGAAGCATATACTTTTTGAAAATCTCAATAAGATGTGAGAAATTTACATTTGTAGAATTTATTCCTTGAAAATATAGCAGTTTTACATAAGGTTATTTTTAAGTGCCATATGAAGAATGGGCTATACATTAATATTAATATTAATTTAATTAGTCCATTTCTAAGCAAGACTAAAACATTTGAAAATACAAAAAAGAATGTTATTTCATATGACTGTGGAGCATCTTAATGTATAAAAACATATTGACTGATTTCCCCCACTGACCAAAGGGTGCCTATTAACAAATCAGCTGATCTGTTTCAATTTTGAGACAAATTTTCCAGACCAAAGTTTGGATTGACCACCACTGAATTATGTTATTGTTGACTTCTTACTTCATCTAGCACTAAAATATAGCTGCTACAAAGAAATTATTTGGAAACATTTTATGTAAGGATTAAATATTTTTAAAACACAATTCTCTAAAGGTCCTTTCCATTTTCAGTTTAAGGATAAACTTACTGCCCTATATTACTACCAAAATAGATTATTGGCTTAGAAATATAACAGAATGTGACAGTGATTTGCTTACCACCCTTATTTCTTTGTTAAGAACAAGTAATGTAAAGAATTTTCAATCCCCCATAATACAGTGTAACTTACATCCTTTGTGCCTTCATTTTGAAAATACAAATAATTAAACATTTGTAATGAATTCAAGTTCACGAATGTTCTCAGATTCCCACTAGAAATGCTTCATCTATTTTTAGTAGCCAAACTGAGGCAAATCAGTTTACTGGAATGGCTTACCAAGGGCTTCTTTTAAGTGATCGTCGAAGACTAAGAACGGAAAGTATTGATGAACATGCAACACCAAATTCATCTCCTGCGCAATGGCCAGGTGAGAGGAATTCATGTTGTGGGTTTTGGGGGATTTTTTGCTTGTAATGTGACAATTACTTTTTTAAAAATTAAGAGATTGAATAGAGTGATTTTCAGTGACTTCAAATATGGAGAATTAGAACTCTTAAGTTGCAAGTATACTGTTGTGAACTGCACAAAGCAAAGAGCACAAAAAAAAGATGATCTATCCATTTATAGATGGTTTGCTATTTATCCTCAGGTTTTCTGAGTTTACATCTCAGAAAAGAGTTCCATAAGGGACTGGTAGATGGGTTTTATGAAAATTCAAAGGAAAATGTGAATGTTTTTGACCAGTACTTCTTTTAACACTCATCTAGCCTTTTTCTTTGAGGACATTTAGTGATGGGTAATTCTCTACATCCTGAATCACTCCATTCTATTTTTGGACAGATCTGGTTCAGCATTCTTGCAGATTTTGTTTTTCTAGTTTTTTGTTCTTCTAGTTTTGCCCTCTAGGATCAAGAAGAACAAATTTCCCCTCTTATACATAGCTTTTTAAATCCTTGAAGACAGTTGCCATTTTTCCCTTGAGTCTTCTCCAGCCTAAACAAATTTATGGCATGGTTCTGGGTCCCTTCAGCACCCTGGTTCTCCACCTCTCCTTACCCTGAAAACTCCTTTAGGAACTTTACAGCTTGTCAGTGTTCTTATTTAAATGTGGCACCTAGAGCCGAACTGAACATAGTGTTCCTAATTTGGGCTCACTAGGACACACAGTACAGTGGGAAATACAGGGCTTCTCTCCTTTTGGACACTCTGCTTCTGTTGATGCAGCCTAAAAGTGAATTAACTCTTTTGTCTGCTGTGTCACTCATGAGTCTTTTTCAGTATGAATTATATAATTTCGTTTCCCCCCGCCCTGTACTTGTTCAGTTACCTTTTTTTAAAAACCTAATTGTAGGACTTTACGTTTAAGTTCCTTTAACTTTACATGTTAAGTTCCTTCTGACTGGAGAGTACCCAGGCCCCTGAGACAAATGCAATCCTCTTTGGTATATTGACCCAGAGGGTCATTTTCTTTGATTATAGGATTTAGAAATGGAAGGGTCATGTAATCCAAGTCCCTCATTGCATTTATCCAGTTTTTCTAAACCTATGCCATTCTTTCAGTGCTTCTAAATGTGCCTTCAAAATCAAATATTATATTCCTTTCCTCCCAGCCTTGGGTTCAAGCCTCAAGACTCTGAAGTGCCACCTACTTAAAGTGTTATGTAGTCTATTGAGGCTAATTCTCATCTCCCTTTGGCTAAACAGTATTTCAGACTAAGTATTGAAGTTCTGACCTCAGTAACTGACACCTGGCTAGTCATACTCTGGCTTTCCTCTCCCTCATATCTACTCATGTAGCTGAATTCTTGATGAAGACTTTTAATTTCTGCAGTTCCCAGTTCTTGGTCTGAGGAACCATTACCTCTAACCAGAGTTCTTAGGCTTCCCAACTAGGGTTTATAGTGTGAATATTTTTATTTTTCCCTCTTGAACCCTGTTGTTTTCCACTTCATCTCTCATTTATGTATTGTTTTGCTTTCCACTTCTACATGGACGTGGAAATTCTATGCTTCTTTTCTAAGTGCTACATAGATATAGGAGAAACAGTCTTAAAAATCTTTATCTAGAGAAAGAAAAAGGTCACAAGTGTGTCCAGCCATGATTCAGATTCAGTTCTTGGTATATGAGGTAACCTTGTTGGAAAAGTGCTCAGAGAATGTTATTCCCTGTATCATTTTTTTTTCTGAGCAAGATCACAAACCATTTGTATGAAGAAGGGTGACTTCTGCAGTTGCCTTGAGGGTCTTCCTTCTTGCTGAGACTATCTTTAGTTCTCACTTCTTATATTTCCTTTAGTATTATGATCTTACCATTCTGTAGGGTCTGTTTCCAGGCCAACTGTTCCTTCTTGCCTCTGGTTTTGGAATCTCCAAGGTATGTTGAAGTTATGAATTTTGACCTTTGGAAAAATGAAAATTATTTTCCAAAGAACCTCAGTTTTTGAATATTTGAATTTTTATTCATGTCACCTAGTTTAACTCTCTTCTTGTTCATGAAAAGTACTAAAACCTTCCTTCTCTGCCCATTTTCACTGGGGGCATTCATAGGTCTCATCTATGTCTTTATAATATCAGTGTAAGGAAGTTAGATATGAATAGAATTAATTTACTCAACTCCAGAACATTCTTGACAATGGGAGAGTTCAGCTTTCCTTAATAACAGGTTTATTGGTAAAAACAAATCAGTATGGTTTAGTGGCTAGAGGTTTAATCTTGGAACCAAGAAGATCTAGTTTTAAATTCTGCCTCTGAGAATTAATAACTGTGTAATCTGGACGAATCACTTATACTGTCAATGCCCTACAAAGCACCTTAAGATTAGAAGTTACAGAGACAAGTAGTCAGTCTCTATCATTTGAGGGAGTTTCAACAATGGGAATTCTTCACACCAATGAAATCACAGGTCTGGTCCCAAAGTAAAACTACTTAGCTCCTAGTCAGAGCAGGTAACCACTGTTTTTATCTTGTATTTTTATTTTAGCAAACAGGGTAATTAATACATTTCAACTACTAGGTCTTCAGTGTTCCTACTATTGTTTACAATTACAACCAAAATAATTCATCAGGAAGAGTAACATGGAGGGAAAAAAAAACCTTCACATATTCTCAGAATTGTTGGGGTGCAGAAAATACGGGAGTCAAGGGGGAGGAGAGAAATCAGTTCTTTTATTTAACACTTATCCCTATTAAAGAAGAAAATAAAAGGAAAAAAATGACCTAAATGATATCCATTTTGTGTCTCCTTTGAATCCTAAAGTAACTAGAGATATAGTAGAAAGAGTCCTGATCTTTCCTGGAGTCGATGGAATCTGAGTTTGCATCTCATCTTTGCCATTCACTCCCTATCTTTGAACAAGTCCTGTAACATCTGAGCCTCAGTTTCCCCGTCTGTTAAATGAAAGAATTGGCTGAATGCCTTTTGAGGGCCTTTTCAGTTTTCAATCTATGATCCTGATATGAACTAATAAGCAGAATCTTATCTAAGGAGTATTCTATTTTCCCTCTAGGGTAGATTAAATATAAATCTTCTCACCGGAGTCCAGGAATTGGAAATCTAATATTCCTGGTCTAGATAACTTTTTTTTACCAAATTTCTCCTTTCTCTCTCTCTCTCTCTCTCTCTCTCTCTCTCTCTCTCTCTCTCTGTCTCTCATGCTATTATCAGCCTATATCTTTTCTCCTAGACCAAAGGTACTGAAGCTCCAAATTTGAGACTTTAAAGAAAGAAAACCCTAAATATAATTCATAGCTTTTTGTCATGTAAGTGTTAGTTTCTTTTCTACATCAGTGTTCCCTTATAGGCAGCTTTTTTTTGTCCCCAGTTACTGAGAGAAGAACTCAACATCTGACAAAAACTGCTTTTAAATTGGACAGCAGTCTGACAGAAATTAGGTTTAGGCCAAACACCTTGTATCATATACCAAGATAAGCTCCAAATACATACATGACCTAGATAGGTCATATTATAAACAGATTAGGGGACCAAGAAAGAAATTACCTTTTGGCTCCACAGATAAGGGAAGATAGGACTGAGAAGATAAGAGAAAAATTGATAAATTTAAAATTAAAAAGCTTTTACCTAAACAAATCTAATGTAATAAAAGAAGGGGAATAGGTAACTAGGAAAAAATCTGTATTACAGGTTTCTCTGATAAAATTCTTATAGCCAGGATAGGTAAGGAAATAATTCAGACATATGAGGATAAGAGCCATTTCCTAATAGCTAAATTTTCTATGAAGAGGCAGTTTTCAAATAAAGAAATCCAAGCAATCAACGGCCATATGAAGAAATACTCCAAATCACCTGAAGCAATTTTACTCTTAAGTATTGATTGATGAAGAAAATATAGTAGATAAAAATTCCAGTTAATTTTGCCACCACTTCCTTGTAATTTAGTATCAGGTGTTCTTCACCTATGGTCTCTGAACTTAGCTTTTAAAATATTTTGATAACTATAGTCCTTTGTATTTCATGCATTTAAAAACATTCTGAGAAGGGGTCCATAGGCTTAGCCAGGTTGCCAAAAGAGTCCATGACAACAAAAAAAAAAAATTAAGAACCTATGCTCTAGATTCTGAAAACATTAAATCTTAATGAAATGGTGGGAGGGTGTTTTTGGTCTAGAGCCTAAATACTTTTATAATACCATCACTGCTTTTTAGAAGGACAGTTTTAACCATTAAGCAAGAAATGATGCCAGTAAATATGGCACAGTTTTTCAAGAAAAGTTTGTACATTGTCTGTCATAGATGCATATACCCAGGAGATTGTAGATTTTTCTTTCTGTACTGTAAACTGATTATGCTACAATGTTGCAGGTGTGAGCTCCCTTATCAATCTATTAAGCTCTGCTCGAGATGAGGACCAACCAAAATTGAACATCTTGTTGTGTGAAGCTGTTGTTGCTGTCTACCTAAGTTTATTGATACATGCCCTTGCCACAAATTCTTTCAATGAATTATTTAGACTAGCAGCCCACCCATTAAATAATAGGATGTGGGCTGCTGTGTTTGGAGGTGGAGTGAAACTTGTGGTGAAGCCTCGAAGACAATCAGAAAATATTTCAGGTGAGATAACTTTGATGCCATTAGCATTTGTGTGTGAATTTACATAATCGGAGTTTTAGAGGAAAACAGTTTCAGTTTCCTACTTTGAGGAACTCAAAAAATCATTGTCTTCTTAAAATCCTTGGTATATAATTTGCACTGACTACCTTTAGTACCAAGATGAACGACTGATCGCTGATAATCATGAATAACATGATTTTCTGAAATGTCTGTTATCTGTAGTCTCTTCTGATGCTTGAAAAATGTGAACATGTTTGAATAAATGCAAAGAAGAAAGCAGAGAGGTTTAAGTATAATGTTCAAGAGAATGGTATGTTTTACTGATAGAATTATAACAGGCTCCTGAGTATATCAGTAATTTAAACCCACATCCAAATCCAAGTTTTTAAGCAACACCAAGCACGCTTGTTTCTTTAATGTTCGTGTTTTGTTATTGTTCCTTTTTTTTCTAAAATTGAGTCACTGATGGAGCATTCTGTCCTTTCTCCTGCCCTCCCCCCTTCCCACCCTATACAGAATGCTGTAATTGTGTCACAAATACCATCATCACACAGCACTTCACTCATTGGTGCTTCTTGTACCAAGCAATTCCTACCTAGAACCACTATATTTCCAAGTCCGTTATATTTCTTTGGGAGTTCTAAACCCATACTGACCATTACTCTAGGAGGGATAGAACCCAAGTAACTAACAGATGGTACCAAAGATAAGTAAGGATAGTTGGTAAGAGAGCACCTGATTGCTCTACATAAATTTAAATCACCTGAGCCAGATAAGTTATATCCTTGGGTCATTAAAGTACTGGAATGTGTGATTCCTGAGCCACTGTCAGTAATATTTGAAACATTATGGAAATTGGGAGAGAAATTGGACAAGAGGTACAGAAAAGGATATCATTCATTTCTTCAATTTATATTGCTTTTGAATTTAGTTTATACATCATATGTTTTATCTCCCCAACCTGACTGTGCAAATTCTAATAGGCAGGCAGCATGCTTCTTTGTGATACCTGTAGGACCTATAGCAGTATTAGCATATCTAAATATTTCTTAATTCAGCTTCTTTCTGCTAGAAAAGTATAGTTTGTATTGGGGCAAGATGCCCTTGTAATGACTGCCTGAGCCCTGTCATGGCTGCTGATAGGTTGGTATTTTACTGGGAAAATTGCAACAGTCTCCTTCAAATGCTATTCTAATTAATTTTCGCCAAGCTACAATTTTTCGACAGTAGGGTGAAAAGAAGTATGAACTGTTTAAACTAATAGTAGAAAATGAGCTCTGACTGTTTTCTTCCCAATCAGCACCTCCTGTTCCTTCTGAAGAAATAGATAAACATAGGAGACGTTTTAACATGAGAATGCTAGTACCTGGAAGACCTGTAAAAGATGCAACACCACCACCAGTGCCTGCAGAAAGACCATCCTACAGAGAAAAATTCATCCCTCCAGAACTTAGTATGTGGGATTATTTTGTTGCAAAGGTAAGGCATATGAAGAATGCAAATTTTAACTCTTTGAATATTATTTCAGCCAAGTAACAAAAATCTATATTCCTACATCTGAAAAGTCAGAATGTGTGCAACTGCTATGGGATGTTGTATCACTTAAGATACTTAAGTACATGCAGTGCAATCTTGGTTATGACTGAAAGTATGGGTTATTTTAATGCATTTAAGTATTTAATTAAAATTTCTTACAGTATACCACCACATACCCAGCCATATCTGATGCCAGAAATGCAAATATCCATGGATTTAACCCTCTGTCTCTGTCTTTGTTCCTTTCTTTCTCTCTATATTTATCACATCCACATGCTTTTTTTAAAAATGCCCTTGCTTTGAGATCACATTTGTTTCTGGATCTTACCCCAGGCCTGGAATTGAAACCCCCCGATCCCTCCCCTTATAACACAGAAAAACAGTTAAACAAACAGTTGATAAGGTTACTGACTGTATCAATGTATGTGAGAGTCTTCCTCATAGTTCCTTGTTTTTTCCCTGAGAGGAGGTAGTTATGCTTTGCATAATCTACATTGATAATGCATTGATCTTTTCACTTACTTGGCTGTCACCACTGTGTATATTGTTCTTCCTAAAGAGCCATCTTTGGCTCCTGCCTACTTCTTTAGTCTCTATATTCAGTCACTTATTAAGACATTCATGCCAAGGCATATTCTTGCTTCTGTGCCATGCTCACGTTCTGTTCTCTCCATGTAGAGTGATCTTCTCCTTTCTAATCAGTTCCTTTGCATTCTGCCTTTCCTTTAAAATTCAGTTAAGATGTCCCCTTCTCTACTAAACTGCACATAAACTCTTCCTCTATTTTACTTACTATCTGTTCTGCTCATCTGATATTAAGCATCTACTAATTTATATTATGGTTGTTTATATCTGTCTTCCTCAACTACATTGTAAACTCTCTGAAGGATGAACCCTATCTTTTCCTTTTTTATTTCTCCTAGTGTCTAGCATTGTGCATATTAAATATTTGATAAATGTTTGTTTAACCAAATATATTGATTGATTGCAGTGATGGTAGAGTAGCAGTGGACTCCTGGGAGTTAGAAGACCTGACTCTAGGCCTGACTTCTGGGCTAACCAGTTTTGTGACCTTGGACCTTCTTCTTATCTGCTATATGAAGGCATAGGAATAGGTGCTATTTAAAAGTCCCACTTAGTTTTTTAAGCCCTTTGATCAAAATATTTAAGTGACTCTTGAAGCTTTTTTTTAAAATTTCAATGCTTCAAAAAGACAGTTTGGGTTTTTTGTTTGTTTGTTTGTTTTTTGGGGTTTTTTTTTTTTTTTTGCTTTTTGGAGGGGGGAAGGTAGGGCAATTGGGGTTAAGTGACTTGTCCAAGGTCACATGGCTAGTAAGTGTTAAGTGCCAGGGCCAGTGCTCTATTCACTGTGCCACTTAGTCACCCGCCGAAAGACAGTTTTTTTTAATACAAATCTTTAGGCTTAATCTTTCTCTGTATTTTAATTTGTATTTTGAGTTCACTTTGATAATTTCAGGGTATTGACTATCTACTTCATTTAACTGGTACTGAAATACTTTATTTGAGGGAGGTTTTATCATCTCTTCCTTGAGACTTTGTCTTTTAAAGTCTTATAGAATAATAAACTGGGGATTCTGGGCAGCAAGGTGTCCCAGTGGAGAGAGCATCAACACTGAAGTCAGGAGGACCTGAGTTCAAATTCGGCTCTAGACATTTACTAGTTGTGTGATTATGGGCAAGTAACTTAACCTTGAATGCCTCCTTCCCATCCCCTTCCCGCCCCCCCCCCCCAAATAAAGAATGATAAGCTAGGGCTTAAACAAAATACTCTCAGGGATTTGTTGGGAAATTTTTCTGTCCTAAGTGTCTACTCATTCTTGTTCTTACTGCATTCTAATCTCAAAGCTTCTAATTATTTTCCATATTTACTGCAATCAGGATGACATTTTTGTCATTTGAAGATTCATATATTTTCAGTTGATCATTAATAAGAGTCTTACTAGTATCAAGAACCCAAGTGATAGTAAACCTCATTTTGAGTTTTCAGTCTGAGATTGGTGTCATTTCACATCTGAATTAGAAAGTGGGCTTGTTTTGTATTTTAGAAATTTACCTTTCTTTCTTTTCTTTTCTTTCTTTCTTTCTTTCTTTTTTTTTTTTATAATTTTACCTTTCATTGCAGCCATTTCTACCTTTATCTGATAGTGGCCTTATATATGATTCAGATGAAAGTATTCATAGTGATGAAGAGGATGATGATGCTTTTTTTTCTGATACACAAATCCAGGAGCACAGAGATCCAAACTCCTACAGGTGAGTGAAGAATGCAATCTATAGATCTTGATGCATTTTGCTCAGCAACTGAGGGAAATGCAGAGTTTAGATCAGACATATTTCTTGCACTTATAAAGCTTACAGTATGGTGTGGGGATATGATATATATATATATATATATATATATATATATATATATATATATATATATGTAATTGTAACACAAAATAACATGACAAGTGGATTAAAGAAGAGCAGACAAAGTATATTGTGAGTTCTGGAGCCAGTAAGTCTTTGCCATTAGAAAGAGTTAAGGAAGGACTCATAATAAATGTGATATGTGAATTGAATATGTATTCTACAGGTGAGTGGTAGGAGGTGGAAGGGTAGAAGGATGGGTAGATTCCAGACATAGAGAAGCAATGTGATTATTAGGCTGACATCCCAAAGAGAGCAAAGGGATCCATATGTACAAAATCATAGTAGTTCTCTTTGTAGTGGCAAAGAAAACTAAGGTAGTTCCCATCAGTTGGGAAACATATGAAGGTTATTAATACAGATTCAAAGAATGAAACATTGCCTACTTGTAAGAATCTTTCATTCTAATGGGGAAATCATGTGCTCATGCGCACGCACGTGTGTGTGTATAAATATATGCATATGTATGTGTGCAAATAGAACGAATAAGCTATTTTTATAAATTACACATAAGCTGTTTATAAAGAAGGTAGGCAGAGAAGGCAATAGCAATTGAGGATCAGTAAAGGTTTCATGTAGAAGGTGGTGCTTGAGCTTCATCTTGAAGGCTGAGGAATTCTCAGAGATACAGGTGATGACTTAATGCATACTAGGCATGAGAGATGGCCAGTGCAAAGGCATAGGTGGAATGGGGCTCCTTGTGGGAGGAACAGAGAAAAGATCAGTTTGGCTGCATAGTAGAGTATGAGAGGGGAAGTGATATGTAAATGATACTAAAAAGGAAGGTGGAGCAAGGGTCTAAGGAACTTTAGAAACTTGACAGAGATATTTTATATTTTGCCTAGAGGTAATCGAATGTTCCTGGAGTTTATTTTGAGAGAGAGAGAGAGAGAGAGAGAGAGAGAGAGAGAGAGAGAGAGTGTGTGTGTGTGTGTGTGTGTGTGTGTGTGTGTGTGTGTGTGAGAGAGAGAGAGAGAGAGTGAGTGAGTGGTGGGTGGGGGCTATGGGGAAGATAGATTGAAGTTGGGAGAAACTTGTGGTAGGGAGACCAGTTAGGAAGCTGTTGCAGAGGCAAAAATAGCAAGATTTGGCGATTAGGGGGAGGGAGAAGCCAAGAATGATACCTGAGAGACTAGGAAAATGGATAGAAACCAGATTGCTCGAAATTGGAGAGAGAGTGGATGATGAAGATAAACTGGCCTTGGGTATTAGGCATCTTTTTCAAAAAGTTTGATAATGAAAAGGAAAGCTGCTAAGGATGGATGATAGAGCAAGTGTTGGAGGAGGTGGGAGGAGCTAAGATTAGTTTCTTTTCCTTTAAAGTGGAAGGAGAGAGTGAGTGTTGCTGTTCAGAAGTTAATTTGATTAATTCATACCAGGTTGTGAATTACTAGAAAGTAAAAGGGGCAAGAGAAAGAGTTAGCATTATTTAATCACTTTTTTTTTCTATAAATGTACCACATTTTCCTCACTTTCCTTATGTTTTCAAGGGACTCTGCACTCCATGAATCCCATTAAAAAAAAAAAAATGATCTCTGGAGAGAGTTGGGCTGACATAGTGTACACAAAATATTTGAATATCCGAAATACTTGAGACAATTTTTGAACAATATTTGAATCTGGAATCTGGAATTTGACCTGGGAACATGGAGGGAGTTTGAGTTTGATTTAGGAGTCTGTTTAGGAATTTTGTTATGTAATTTCCTTAAAGGGGAAAAGAAGAGCAGGGGAAGTCCACAGCCAGAACTTATTTTAATTTTTGAGTTAATGAAGATCATTTTTTTTTATACAGCTGGGCCCTTATACATTTGGCAATGGTTAAACTCGCGCTTCACAATGTCCGAAATTTCTTTCCTATTGCTGGTCTGGAATTCTCAGGTGAGCTTTTGAGTTTGTATTTGAATAATTTACTTATTTTTTAGGAATTATTGGTCTTTCCAAAGTTCTTAAAATTTTTTTGACTTAAAGAAAAGAGTTTTGAATTTAAGATTGAATAAACTACTGCTTATTTTAAGTTATCTATTTTCCTTTATTAGCAAAAGTAACTTTTCGTTGGACCTACATGTGCAAAGGCACTCTGGGGGAAGTTGGATAGTTTCTTTTGTTCTGGAAGCTGCAGTGTGGTTTCATAATTTTGTGTGAAATACTGTGAGCCCATATCTTATTAGACAAGCATATATTCCAATATGTAGACAGCTCTTGCTTTATGTAAATTTGCATTACACAAATTCGACTTTACATATAGAATTCTGAAAGGAATCAGCTTTCCAAAAAAACACCTATGTTAACTTAAAATTTTTTTTGAAATTTATGGAATATTCCTTATTTTACCCACTGCTCTAAAATTCCCCCCCCTTATTTAGCCTACCCTCCTAATCTTGATCTATGCTCTCTTTTAAAAGTCCCTCCCTTACGTTGTACTCCAGTTTTTTCACCTCTTTAGAAGTTCAGAAGACTTCTAGACTTCTTCACATGTATACTTTGTTTCCTCATCAACCCAGATGAGAGTAAGGTTCCAATATTATCAGCTCTCCACCCCCACCTGCTTCCGATATATTAGTTCTTCCTTTTACACCCCATATTTAAGAGGTAATTGTTCCTTTTTACCTTTTCCTACCCAATTTTGTTTTTTAGAATCACCTCATCATATGCAACTCAGCCCCAACCTTTCTTTCACACTACATTTACTAATGATAAGTTTTAAGAATATTATTACTAATAACTATTAATTACTAATATTGATAACATTTTTATATATCATAAGTAAACTGTTTCCCCTTAATCAGTGCCTTATGATTAGTCTTTAATGATTTCCTCATATTTCTTCTGGATCTTTTACATCAAATTTTTCATTAAGTTCTGGTCTTTTTGTTATAAATACGTGTCTTTCACTTCATCAAATGTCCATTTTTTTCATTCAGGATTATACTCAGCTTTGCTGGATACATTATTCTTGCATGCAACGACAGCTCCTCTGCTCTTTGAAATGTAATGTTCCCAGATCTAGTCTTTTAATGTAGAAGCTGTTAGGTCTTGTGAAATCATTGTTGTTTATATTACTGTGTGATCTCTCTCTCTCTGCCTCTGTGCTTCTGCCTCTTGGTTCGGAGCTCTGTCCCCACACCCCCCTCAAAAAAAAAAATCAAAACCCAAAACTAAAAACCAAAAAACCTTTTAAAAACCCCAGGAAGTGAAAGTAGAAGAACAGACACCACCAGTGCCACCACCAGACTGGGGCTTGGTTTGAAACCCCTGGTACCAAGAAAGAAAATCTTTGCCCTGCTCCACCCACCTGCCCACTCCCTCACCCACCTCTATAGCCTCTGTTTTTTTTTATCATCATTTTTATGAATCATATGTCTATCTTGTTTAGTGCTTGTTGAATCTTCTTTCTGTTTGTGTCTGTTGTTCCTCATATGTCTGCCTTCTGTGTGTTCTTCCTCTCACTTCCTGCCAGGCCCCCAGGTGACTGGTCCTGGCCTCTGCATGTTCTTCCTCCTGCTCTTGCTTCTCTGTCCCTGCTCCCTATGTGTCCTGAACCATATGCTGGCTACCTGCCTCCAGGGGCACACAACCCCTTTTTTCCTTCCCTTGCCCCACATCCTTGGGCAAATTTGCATTATGTAAAAATTGCTTTATGTAGAAGTCTGCAGAACAGTTCAGTTATATAAAGTGAGAACTGTCTGTAAATAAAAAGCACACTTCAAAGTAAAATAAATGCCTTTTAAAATTATGCACTTCTTATGTTTTATTGTTCTCAGTTAATGAATATAGAAATGCCTTATCATATTTGTGTCTATAATTTGGAATTTTTTATTTTAAACTACATATAAATCACATGTACAAGCCAGTGGAGGACAACACTAACACTAATAATACAATATTCTTGGAAATTGGACATGGTCCTAGGCAGCAGGGAACTATATCCTAGGAAATTAGGTCCATAGCCTAAAAGAAGCATATATATGTCAAGGAAAACTGGGTAAGTGACAGGGAGTGTTTTTGTAACCAATAAGAATAATTGATGCAGATGGATAACTATAAATAGGGATTAACTGTTGATCAAAATTTGTATATCAGTACACATTTCTAATTAGTGAAGGCAATGAAAATAACTTCTTTCATGAAGCAGTTTGTGATATATTTAGCTTCATTTGGTGCTTCCATTTTTTTTTTTTGAGTAAACCATAGAGTGCCAAACTAGGAGTCATGGAGACCTGTGTCCTGTATCTGGCTCTCTCAGAATTCACTGAGTTGACCCTAGGTTAGTGTGAGGTAAACTGTTACAGGAAGAGCTCTCTAGCTAAAGATGTTAAGGGGAAAATGAGAGGACATAAAAAGTACTTCTAACTCTTGGGAAAGTGGTACTGACATCTTTTTTATGGTAGAAATGTAGGTTATTTACTGAAAAAGAACATTGTTCATAATTATAGAAGAAAATTAGTAGTAATATGAGCAGACAATGTAGCATTGTGAATAGGAGCCAAGAAGAACTTAGGTTTAAGTTTCTCTTAACAGATAGTGGTCTTGTGACCCTGGGCAAGTTCCTTAACTTCTCAGTGTTCTCATTAATTCTCTAAGACCATACCTAGCAGAGAAGGACCCAATCTGCATCAGTAGAGGGCGCTTCCTCATCTAGGAGCCCTTGACCAATGAAATCCCAGGTCCATTTCTAATATTATCCCACAAAATAGTATTAATAACTTTGTAATGGTTATGGTTTCTTGAATGGTCAACTTGATGGGGATTGATTGAAGTTTTTTATTATTTTCCTTATTTTTGTTTCATATTAATGTTAGCAGGTTAGCTATAAGGATTATGGTTTTATAAATATATTTGGTGATAGACATTGTTATAATTTTCATTGATGCTAAAATAATATTGATTTTTGTCATTTTTTAGATCTTCCTGTAACTTCCCCATTGGGCATTGCTGTGATAAAAAATTTAGAAAACTGGGAACAGATCCTACAGGAGAAAATGGACCAGTTTGAGGGGCCACCTCCAAACTACATCAATACCTGTCCTAGTGACACTTCAGTAGGAGCAGGACCAGCTACCCTCCGCAATAAAGCAATGTTAGACCCTGAAAATACTCCATTCAAGTAAGAAAGCTCTTAGAAAATTATTTTTGGAGGGATATTCTCCTTGTATATGTAGATTTGTCACAAACCTGTTGTTAGGAAGGCTTAGTGTAAGTATTTGGAATCATCTTTTCAGTAGTAGTTGATATATTTTGTGCTATTCAGTCTGCATTCCATCATTGTGTGGACCCCAGTATATAATGTAGTCCAGACAGTTGGCAGTGGATTAGAGTGCAGCTGATAGCTTTGAAAAGAACAAAACTCATTAGCTTGTTTAGAGATTACTTTCATTTGAATATGTTCTAGGCAAAAAAGCAAAAATGAATTATACATGAACAGAAAAACATGACCTCTGTTGTTCTACAACTTAATCCTTGTAGCAAAAGTTAATTAGGTACTTAAATTACGACAGGTATTCTGTTGAAAAGACATGTTTTCCAAGATAATTTTTCTTTAAGGGGGGTGGGGAGAGGGGGGGAGGGTTGAGGGAGGGAATGGTATATGTGGTGGGAATCTTATAAAACTTTCCTGAATCCAGTGCTGTATCTTCTACGTCTATTTATCTGTACTTAGGATGTTTCAGAGTGCCAGAGGCAAGCACAACTCTGATATTTTTCAGATTTAAGTTCTCTGATCAAACTTGTAGGATATTCCCTTCCAGTTTTTAGCTTATACTGCTTCTTGTTAACTGAGATTCTCTCCCCCCAGGAGAAGACAACATAGTTCCTCCCTCTTTTGGAATAATATGGACTTTTAAGTGTTTAAAGGGGATTTGCCAGGAGGCATTTGAGATGAAAAGGTCAACAGCTCATAGTTTACAGATGTTCTTATAGTTTTAATCCTGGTTCCCCTTCTGCTCTGAATTTATTTGCCTTTTCTCCTTAGTTTTCTCATTTAAAATTCTCAGTTTGAGTTTCAATATTAACTCAGTTCTAGTACCATGATGAGGGATCTGACTGGCCAGAATTTACAGCCTTTAGAAATCTACTTCCCCAGCTCTCAGTGTGGGACCTAGGTTTCTGACCCTAGGCAGCAACTTCCCTTACATAATCCCTTAGTTTGGTCATTTTGGGTCACTTCATCTGCTCATAGAACAATGCTTCAGAAAAAAGCTATCTGGCATCCCTTGGTGCCTCACTTCCTTCCTATTCCTCTCCCTGCCTTGCGTGTCAGGCCTTAATGCTTCCCTCTCTATTAGAGATATGCATTTCATGACCTCATCAAAATCTGCTTTTCACCTTGCCTGTTGATTTTGGCTGCCTTTTTGAAGTAGACTACATGCCATCTCGGTTCTTAATGGACTATTTGCTCCTCACTTTGCACCATGTGATGTGACTGTCCATCCTAACTATCCCAGGGTCAAGGAGATTGTTTAGGGATCCATTCATTTCCTCATCTCAAAGTCATGAGATACTGGCCCTCATCTGGGACTGGCTCTTCCCAATTACAAGTTGTTAATATTATTGCAAATAAAAATATTATTACAAAGTCTATGAATGTATATAACTACCAACCTATAATAATCGAGTAGGACCATTCTACCATTGTCCCCAGAAATCTCCAAATGTAGCAGGTTACTGCTGGATGGACAGTGTGCTCTTTCAACTAAAACAACTATTCTTGTTTTGTTTTGTTGTTTTTTTCTAGATCTAGAGATTCCTCTGCATTTCCAGCTAAACGACTCTGGCACTTCCTTGTTAAACAAGAGATCCTTCAAGAGACATTTATTAGATATATATTTACTAAGAAAAGAAAACAGAGTGAGGTAACTGGATAAAAGAAATACTTTTATATTGTGTTTTGTAGCCATTTTTTCTTTTACTTGTCTTATTTACTAGGTTTAAAATTTTCATTGTAGTTAAATTTTTAAAAAAATCTTCAAACACTTTGTTTAGTTAATTACTGAAACACACAATCCTTCATAGACATCTGAAACTCCAAGCAACTGTGTCAAAACTAAAGTCTTTGTGCTTTATTTTTCACAGTAGATTCATAATAGTTCAAAGAATAGAACTATTATGGCAAAGTCAAAGAATATTTTTCTTTTAACTTGGCTACACAGTAATTTCACCATTGAATTCCATTTACAAGAAAAAGTTTTAGGAATGTTTAAAATGCAAATCTATTTCAGATTATAGAAATATTGAGTACTTCATGAAGGAAGGTTCACAACAGGGATAAAACTTATTTATTTTTTGCATTGTACTAATTCCACCCTGACCCCACCCCAGAAGATTTCTTTTAAAAATTGTAGTTCCAATCATAAATATAAATTAGGCAAGAAAACAGAAAATAGGAGTACAGGGACTTTTAAAAGAAACTGTCTTTGAACTTGTTTGTGTTGCTTGCCTAGATACCTTATTTTGCCACCTTCACTACATTTTGTGTTAATTGACATCACATTTCAAATTAAGCTTTCCTTTTTATTTGTGTACTTCTAAAAGAAGAATTTATATTTTTTCTTTAGTGGTGGGGTGGTCATTTCCATTGTAATATTTTCATTTCTTTTAAAAATTTATTTCATGCATGTGTTTTGTGTTTGTGACTGTGTGATGTTGTATAGTCTGTAGAAGATCTTGAAGAACAGGTCAAACAAAACTTCGTAGTGGAAGATTGCGTAAACAAGGTAGTATCTGTCCAAAACTCCTATATTAAGATCCTTTATAAAATTTCCAAGGAACTACCTCTTTATTCTGTAATACTAACAGAAACCCACAAAACTTTGTCAAACTAATCAGAAGCACAGTGGTTATTGCTCCTCCCTCTCAACTCAGCCACATTATATTTTTTACTATTTTCTGTCTTTTTTACTTTATCATGGTTATTCAGGTCTAATGAATCAATTACATTAAAGTGCCTAGATTCTAAATTTTCTCTCCTCCTTTCTCTCTTTTCTTTGTTTACATCACCTTTGATTTTCAGTCTGCTCTCAAATAGTCTTATCTTTTCCCCTCCTTGATCCCTTTCTCCCTTCCATTGTCTTTTTTTCTGTTCGAAACACCTTTCCTTTATTTCCTTTCCAAGTCACTTTTTTCAGCTCAGCTTCTTTTATCCTCTTCTTCTTCTTTGCATCTTAGCGCTTTTCAAGGGTTTCTCTTTGCCATAGCTTCTTCCTTTTTTGCTCATGCCCTTTTTTCACTTTGGGCTCCTTGAGGTTCACACCTTCATCCTGAAGTGTCTCTACACACTTTTGGAACAGACTGAAGAGGTCTATTATTATAATATACTACCAGCAACAAAAGATATGTTTGATGTCTTTTGTGACAGTCATCTGATCATCAGTATCCTATAATCACAAAGAGAAATCTTTGTAGTTTGGGTGCTTTTAAGGCACTGGGGAAATTAAATTTGCCAAGGTTAATCTTGAGGTTGCTTACCTTTTCTTGCATGTATTTATTTTTCACTTTGTTAGTATGTGCATATTTTTTCACACACCTGCAATTAAAACTTGGTGGCACGTGTTTTGTAGGTTGAAGCTGATCTTGGCTACCCAGGGGGAAAAGCAAAAATTATCCATAAAGAATCTGACATGATTATGGCGTTTGCAGTTAATAAGGTAAAAAAATGTACTTCATTTAAACTTTAAACATTATAATAAATATGCTGTTCAAATTCTTTACACAGAATTATCTCTGCCCTTTAGGCAAATAATAATGAAATTGTCCTCGCTTCAACCCATGATGTACAAGAACTTGATGTTACTTCTTTGTTGGCCTGCCAGTCATACATATGGATTGGAGAAGAGTATGACAGAGAATCAAAAAGGTTTGTTTTTCTTGTGCTGTTTATTTAAAGTCAGAAAAATACTAAATAATTATAAAAGAAATTTGTGTCATCTTGAAAAGTATTTAGGTATTCAGCTGTCCATGTGACCTTGGGCAAGTCACTTCACCCCAATTGTCCTCCAAAAAGCAAAAAAAAAAAAAAAGGAAAAGAAAAGAAAAGTATATCTATGTTTCTCTGTTTATATAGTAGGAGAAGTGTTGATTAGTTTGATCATTTTAGTGGGCATCCCCTTTGGTTGGTGAATCAACTACATTCTTTTATCTTCACCAAAGTAATTATTTTCGTCATAGGCCAAACTTTGTTCTCATTTTCCTGTGAGCCATCTTGGAACTTAATCCATAAGTAATAGCTTGTTATCTTCAATCATAGAAGAGTCGGTGCCTTATTATTTCCTAGCTCCCTGCCCTTTTCAGTAAAACAATTGATTTTATTCAAATATTTGTTCATTGTAGAACTCTTTTTTTCCACCCTCCACTGACAGGTTGGGTCTCTGAGAGTGACTGACTACTTCTCTTCTCAAAGTTCTAGGGGTAAAGCCTGAGGAACTAAGGTGTTCATAGTATTATCATTTATGAGCCCCCATCTGATTTGATTCCCCATTGATTATTAACCAGACAGACTTAATCAGATTTTAGAAAGGGGTATTTACTAATGTGATAAACAGTTGTCATAAAACTGTCTCCCCAGAATTCTGGGATATACTCGCTCACAAGCATATACAAAGGGCAAGGGAAAGTGAGGTCAGATAGCACATGTATAGCAAAGATGTATCCCACATTATCCAGATTATTGGAAGTCTTCTCCCTTTGTGGAGTTCTCATGAAGTTCCCTTTTGTTCTGTGTAGCTCTCTGCTAGGCTTTGATGATTTGGTGCCCTTGTAGAGTCTTGAAGCTGTTTTTCCTCAAGATGTCCAGTGAGCTTTCAGTCTTGATTGAGACATATTCATCAGCTACTGATGTTTTTGGGATGCTACTACTGATTCCAATAGGAAATCCAAATTTTTTGATCTTTATAGGTTCAAAAGGTCACTCACCAGTCAAGGGTTAGGGAGGAGAGAGGCTCTTACCCTCCACCCACCAAAACAGTTTCTTACAGGCTTGGTGGGAACTGCTCCATCACAAGGTTGACTTGCTGATATAATATTGGATTCTGAACTGGGTTACTGTTTTATCCAAGGCAACCAGCCACAGCATGTTTCCTGTGTGACATTTGTTTTCATTCAGTTCTACCTAGTTTGCATCTTTGATTGATTTGATAGAGATTTATGGGCCTTATTCACATCTAGTTTATATCTTTGATTCTATAAATCAGTCAAAGAGAGGTTCTTACCCTAATAAAGATATCTAGGCATAGAATATCTTGTTAGTTGGTTTTGAGGAGTGTGGGACACTACCTATATACACAGTTTGTTTTAAGTAATCAATTATTTGAATTTACCTTTTGAGGGAATCTGTAAAACTAGGGAATAGGTGAATGGGAAACAAAGGAATTCAGTTCTAGTCCATCTGCATTTTCCCTGCCATGAGAATTTCCTTATCTCTTCTCCAGGACCTTAATTGGTTTTTCATAGTTTGCTACTTTCATCTTATTTGAAGATATCAACAAGTATTCCTAATTTTCTTGGTCAAAGTTAGTAGATTGATTGAATTTATTTTTATATCATGATAATTTATATGCATTTTTGGACATATTTCATGCTTGATTTGAAATGCCTCAAGTGCAGAAAGTGTCTTTGTTTATACAAAGTACTATAGTATTTCTCAGTGCTTTACGAGTAGTAGGCACTAAATATTTTTTTAAATGAGTGATCATTGATGAAACATTGAATTTCTATACTGTTTGATCAAGTAAAGCAACAAAATATCCTAAGTGACACATTTGTGGGCATGGCTTTAATCCATAAAACAGTATTGAAGTTTTAGCATTAAAAAAAGGAACTGTCCCTATCTAGTCCTATTTTTAACTCTGTGGAGTTAATAATATTAATAAAATAATCTGCATAGAAATTACTTGAATTATATTAGCCTCTTTATGGGTTGAATAACTCCCTTGGGAAGTTTATGTATTTCTCTAGGAGTATTTTCACCTCTCTGGGCCTTAATTTTTCCATCTGTAAAATGAGAATTGGATTTCTTGATTTCTAAGATCTTTGAGAGTGCCAAAGTTCTATGATTCTGGGTTTTTTTTCCCTTTAAGTTTCAATTTATGTTCCTGATCTAGATTTTTTTTACCTCATCTTGTGAGATCATCAGGCAGAATTCTGGTTCACTTAGTCCTACTGCTTGATAAGTTTGAGGAAATATGTGTGGCTTGTCATCCTTAATATAGATTTTTCTCTATTATATTTGTAATCCACTTTCTTATATGTGTTATGTATATGCACAAATATGTAAACTATATGCATTCTATCTTACATATGTAATAGTATGTATTCTTTTCATAGTACAAATACTCTTTTGTTAAAGAGCTATTTTACTGAATTTCAAACTTACAGATTAATACTATGATTCATGTTATGTTAACTACAAGCCTTTAATTAAATCAAGGACTATGAATGTGGAGTATGTCACATAGTTGATAGCACCTACTGGTACAAATGTGGTATTTGTAGCTTGACTCTATCAGCTACTAACAAAAAATCAGTGAATTGAGGGGGAGGGAGTGATACCTAAAGGAGAGCAACAAAGTTCTGAGAGGTTCAGATATGGAGTCAAGATAATTTCCATGCATGGGGAAAAAATCCATGGAGCTTAGGGAGAAAACAAGACAGAGGTTCTAGATCTATAATCTTATAATCTCTGACATGTGAAAAAGAGATCTCAGTGTTAAGAAAATAGTTTTAAATTTTGTAGAAAATGCTTGTAATATGATGACACCCAGTGTGCCACCGATATGACAATGAGCAGAACTCCTGTCTAAAAATTTTTTTCAACCCAGTCTTTGGAGATTTTTCCCCATGGGAAATTTCCCCTTATCTAATACTTTATAATGGGAAAACTCTATTTACAGAGATTTACTCAGCAACTTTGTTAGAGCACATTAGTAAAGCATTCTTTATTTACATGTTCCATAAAGCATGAGCCATTTGAGCATTCATGAAGAGACTTATATGTTGACTTAAACTTGCTTTTATCTTAACAGTTTTTCTTGCTGATTCATGTCACTAACAATCCCACTCACGTTTTAATTGTCCATATAAGCTGATGGGGCAGCCCTAAGTATACTGAGCATATATATAACTCCTGGCTACATAAACATGGCCCATCAATTTTTCCAAACAATTAGTGGAAGATATGTAAATCTCAGATTTATCCCAATAGGATTTATTCTTTTTTTTAATAATTCTTTTATCTTATTTGATCTAAGTAGCACTGTAATTGGGAAATGGAACTCCAGAGTAATAATACACCTCTCTGTCTTCTCCCAGTTCTGACGACATTGATTATCGTGGTTCTACTACAACTCTTTCTCAGGCCCCCACGACATCCTTTACAGTGAGTCAGGTGCATCCATCTCCCTCTTTGCCGTGGTTAGGCAGTGGACAGACAAGCACTGGAGCTGGTGTGGTATGTATGCTGTTTACCACAGGAGCTGTTTCTGAACATAATTTTCCTCTAAAATAATCTGCAGTTGGTTTAGTGGGTGAAAATTGTGTTTACTAATAGCAATGTCAGCTTAAGAAACTGATGTTTACTATTAGTGCTCAAGAAAATGTATCAGTTGTGTTACTAGCTAGTTAGTAGTATAAAATGGGATTGCTTCATTGGGCAGTTGGACCAGGGGGAGTTTTCCCTCATCCTCCCATTTTGTTCTGAAGAATCTGTAGGTTATTATTGTGGTAGAAGGAGGTACAGCTTGATTAATAGAAATACTTCAGACTCAGGCATAGGTGGTGATGAGATGTGGACAGAACACACAGCTGTCCAGGAAAAAGACAAATGCTTGAAGACTGAGAAGTGGTGTATTTGATCATAAGTGTAGGGTCTCTAGAAGACCCATAATGCTCTGGTTAAGAATGTTCAAAAATAAAATAAAGAAGAAATGGATGATACCCATGGAACTTTATCTGAGTCTGCCTGGGGGATTATGTGGGCAATTCAGCATTTTAAAACAAGAATAGGGATTTTTGCCTTGCTTGAATTTACTGTCTTTACTTTTACCATCCTATACTCTTGGAGAGGGGTCTTTGTCAATAAAGGGTAGGACTGGCTTGTTGTTAGCTCATTGCTTTCACTGAGGATTTCCTATGACCTTTTTTTTTTTTTTTTTGCTTTGCAAATGTTAGAATGAACTCCCTGCAGTTCAGCACTGGGTTAGTCAAAGCAGAGTGCCAACAATAGCTGGTGGCTAGTTGTAAAGCAATGGTTTTTGTTTTGTTTTGTTTTTCAGCATTTTATGAAGCTTAAGATTAAACTTATAAAAATGAAATCTTTATTTTTTACTTGAGATCTGATAATTTCCATATGAAATTCAAGCACCTTTTTAAATGTGTAGTAAAAAAGGAAGGCTTAAATAATGGAAAGTGTCAATCCTGAGGGTAAAAAAAAAGCAAACCCACCAATCCTTAAATCTAGCTTTGAGTACTGGTTATGCCACTAATTAGCTGTCAGGTAGGGCTAATCTTCCCTATTCTATGTATGTCACCAGTTTGTAATGAGAATCAGAGGAGGACTAATACATGTAAAAATGCTGAGAAAACTATTAAATTCTATATAAATCTGTTAATTATGGAATAAATTAATAATTATTTAAGCCATGGACTTCCTTTTGACAAATAAACTTAATACAAATCAATCTATAATGTTTTGACACCACAAGTTTAAATGAAATAATATTTTTGTATTAAAATTTGTAATTTATGCTACATCGTTGTTATGATATAGGAATGTTTATACTTGATGGAAATAGTTTTCCATTTAATTCATGTACAGAATTATTTGTTCTTTGGATGGAAAGCCCTTTTTTGTGTAGTCTCTATACAAATATATTTGCAGTCAAAGTTTATTTAGATGACTATTTGCTTAAATTAATTTCTTCCAATATAATTTTAACACTAGCACAGCTTGACCTAGCTTTGAAATGTGGCCCTTTTAGATAATGCCTTAAGTTGTGAACAATAATTTGTCATGAAAGGGGTAGGATGGGAAGGTTAGAAATAAAGAAGAAATTGTATAATAAAGGGAAGTGGGGTAGAGATAAAGTTGCTTCTTTACTCTTTGACCTACTAGGTTCTTTTTTTTGGGGGGGGGTGTATGTCATTACCTAGTTTGTTTTATTATCATCTCCTAGCCTTAGAACTCCCTTACTCAGCCTTCATGCTGACCATTCTGGATCTTCTCTTAGAAGGCTGCTTTCTTCTAAATGGGTTATACTACTACTTTTTATAACCTTTCCTAATTCTTGATGGAAACTTAACTGTCCTTTATCACAGCCTCTGATTTGCTCTCTTTTGCTCTGCGTGGAATAATCAATCAGAAACCACTTACTAAATAGCTCCTATGTGCCAGGCACAGTGAATGTTTTTTTTTCTTTAATTAAATTTTATGTTTATTTTTAGTTTACATCATTCATTTCCACAAGATTTTGAGTTACAAATTTTCTCCCTGTCTTTCCCCTACCCAACACCCCAAAACAGAGATCCTACTGTATACCCCCTTTCCCCACTCTGCTCTTTCCTATATCTTCCCCCATTCCCCCTCCAACTTTCCAGTAGGATATGTATGTGTACACACACACACACACACACACACACACACACACACACACACATATTTTAAACATTTGATTTAAAAACTTTGAATTCTGGATTCTTTCCCTTTCTCCCTTGTCACCCACCCTTAGTGGGAAGATAAGCAATTCAACATAGGTTATACATGTGTAGCTATGCAAAACATTTCTATAATGAATATATTGTGAAAGACTGATTATATTTCCCTCCATCCTATCCCGCCCCCCACTTGTTCTGTTTTCTACCTTGACTTTGTCCCTTTTCAAAAGTGTGTGCTTCCAACTACCTGCTCTCCCCACCACCCACACTCTCCTGTAGGGCAAGATATCCTATTTAGCGTGTATGTTGTTCCCTCCCTAAGCCAAATTCAATGAGAGTAAGGTTGACCCATTCCCTTTTGCCTTCCTGTTCTTCCCCTCCATTGTACCCATTTTCCCTTGCCTCTTCTATATGAGATAATTTACCCCAATCTGTCTCTCCCCATCTCCTCTCATTGTATTCCTCTCTCACCTCTCAATTTCACCTTTTAAGTATCATCCCTTCCTATTAGATTGGTCCTGCAGGCACAGTGAATATTAAAACAAAAGTGAATCAACACCTATTTTCAAGATGTTTAGGAATTATAATTGTCCATAAGTTCAGGCCTCGAAAGATTGTCAATCTTTTCCTGAGCACTTTGCCTGTTGTTGGAAAGGATTGCCCCAGGTGAACAATAGTGCTTTAGTTATTTCGTTGGGGTTTGACAAACCAGATTTTACTCATATGCATGTTGAATCAGCAGATAGATTAGCATGATTTTCTATTCCCTTTAAAAAATAAAACTACAAAAATAAACACCTATTAGTATATTATTATATATACTATTATATGTATAGTATATAATATATACTTATTACATATGTAATATATACTATACTATGTCGTATAGTATATATATATATGCTATACTCTAGTAACACTGTATCATATATTATAGTATATAACATATACTATACTATATAATATATGCTATTATATATGGTATATTAAACACAACCAAATAGTTTATTTAAAGGATAGTACAAAGAGTTTATTTCTTATAATTACTCTGCTTCTCTTAGTCTGCTTTTTGCTAACTCCTTAGTTTTGCCTTTTTTGATTTAATAGCTTGAAAGGCCCTTCTTCTTTCTTATCACTTCTTGTTATCTTTTTCACTAGGAAGAAGCAGACAGGTCATTCTGTCAACAGTGTGTACCCCATAATTAACTTTTTCAATTAGAAAGTATTCAGATGCTTTACTTTTACATTATTTTAAAGAGTACCTTGCTTCCCATGCCTGTTAGAATAATCTGTCGGTGTCATTCATGTTAATGGTAGGAATTTGTAGTCAGCTGTATATAGGGGTTTATAGAGTCAGTATCCTAGTTGTGATACTTCCCAAGTCATACCATGTAGGGGATTATTCATACTTTTGGCTCAATCAGACCTATCAGAATCATGTCAAATTATCCTCCCTCCTTTCTCCCTTCCCCTTCCCCCTTTTTTTTCACACTTCCTCTCCTATGATTCTCTAACCCTTTTGTGTTTCTTATGATAACTTTTTCAGATTATCATGTTTTAGTCATTTGTGTGACCTACAGTATAACCCTAACATCCTGATATTATCAGTTGCAGTTGTCATTTAGGGCTCCTCAAAAGTAATTTATAACACATAGCCTTTAATGACTTTAATGATTCTGCATTCAAAAACCTCATGTGAAAAAATCTTTACATACATGAATATAGCTGAGGAATATTTGTGTTGTTAAACCTGCTCACTAAATCTATCATTAATCTCTCTTGTTTATAACTAGAAAGTCATTAATGAAACTAAAAGTGTTATATATAACATATTAAAGAATATTACCATATGTTGTTTATCCTTAGCAAAACTTACTAATATTGACTGTAAGGAGACTGTACAGAAGCAGTCTATCATGAAGGAAAATAATAACTTATAATATGAAGGCCTCATGTGAGTGAACATTTGTATCATTTATGGATTTTCTTTATTTAAAAAACAAAATAAAACCCTGAAACTCTGCATCATTGACAGTATACCAGTTGTGAAGTTACATAATCTCACTTTGAGAGGAAGCGTGATCAGTGGTGATTTGACTTTTTGGAAAAGTTTCTAAACCTTTTATTTGGTATATTTATACTGGAAGAAAGAAGACCAGCTCTGTTAAGGAAAAGACTTTTTAGGGACCCTGATCATTGTCTTCAAATATTTGAAGGACTTGTGGAAAAGAGGGCTCCTTCTTTGTAGCTTCTAGAAGAACTTTCCACTTTGTCATTGGGAGGCATATTTTCATTCACTACAAAGGAACAATTCTTAAACATTTGTCCTAGAATGAAATGATTTGCCTTGTAAGCTAATGAGATTCCTCTCACCAGAAGTATTCAAGTATAGCAAAATGTTGTAGAGGAGGTACCTATGTTGAGAAGGAAGTTGAACTAGATGGCCCCTGAAGTCCCATTTAATTCTTGAAATTCTGTGATTCAGGAGTCTTTTCTTCCTCCTCCCTTGGTACAGGTAGCAGTTGGGGTTAAAGGGAAAGATGTTTTTAAAGCGAACAAGTGAGGCAGGGGCTGTGGGTCTGAAGTAGATTTGCCCTGGTGAGCTCTGGGGCTTCACTGCTTATTCAGGCCAAGCCTGAAGTAATCCCTATGGAATGGCTTTTGAACCACATGAAAACAAGGTCTTTAAATTGTATGGGTTAAAGGGGGATAGTAGGGTGGAAATCACATGATAGCCAATACTTTTTGTACACGTATGATTTCTATACTGTATTTAAATTGTGAGGAAACAAATCTCCCAAGAGTAAAATTTGTCCAAAAGCTTGTGCTCATCTTTTCACGAGGAGCACAATTCAAATTTATTTCTTAATATGTTCCCTTTAAAGCTTATGAAAAGAAATCTTCATAACGTCAAGAGAATGACTTCACATCCTGTCCACCAGTACTGTAAGTTTCTTATTTATCATCTAGTCAATACAAGTAAAAATGTCTTCTTCACTTTGACAAAGACAGAACGGAAGAACTTTGGTGTACTCACAAGTGCTAGATCCAGGTCAGAAGGTATGGGATCATGGGGCCTTGCTTTGCCACTAATTAGCTGTGGTTCCTTGGGAAAGTCTTAAAATGATATTTGTGAGCTCTTGTTGCCCCATTTATAAAGTGGGAATGGGCTTATGTGGCTGGTGGAACTGTAAACTATAAAGCACCATCTGAATGTGAGCTGTTATACTGGAAATACCTTTTGTTTCATCATTAGTGATTTCCTTCTCTGTGTTTCAGATCTGACAGGAGCTCAGGATGGCAGCGTACGAATGTTTGAATGGTCTCGACCACAGCAGTTGGTGTGCTTCCGCCAAGCAGGCAATGCAAGAGTTACTAGAATGTATTTCAATTCACAAGGGAACAAGGTCAGTTCTTGGTGATAAATGTCTAAATCTTCCTGAAAATTGCACCCAGATGGGACTAAGTAAGGATCTAAATTTGAAAAGGAATAGCATGGCCCTCAGATGACAATTGATAGGCATTGATTAAGGGCCTTCCTTTTGGATACAGTGGCAAAAATGAAGTAATCACTACCTTCATGGGGCTCACATTCTACATGTTCTGTTTCATAGAACTGTATATTAATCCATGATGTCTCATATGGATTTTTAGTTAGATAATCAATTAAGAGGAATTAAGATACTTTTTATTTAAAAAACATCCCTGCTCCTGGGCACTGTGGTGGGTGATGTTACCGTATCTAAATTAGGGCCAGACTTTTGAAAGAGATCTTGGTCTAAAATTCCATTTGACCCAGAATGGTGGGACAGCTTGCAGTGGGTGAGGAAAAAGCAGTTAGGAACGATAGAGACTTATTATACTTAGATATTTGGGAAGATAGATGAGAACGAAATGGAATTAGGAAGGAAAATTTTATTAACGTTGAATATGTATGTCTCACTTTCCCCATAATTATTTCAGTCAGTGGGATAAAGGGTTGGAGAATACAGATCTTTTAATGTTTTATCATTCTTGCAGTGTGGTGTTGCAGATGGAGAGGGTTTTCTAAGTATTTGGCAAGTAAATCAAACTGTATCCAATCCCAAACCTTATCTGGTAAGTAAAGTGAAGCATACCCACAGCATATTCACGGGACATTTTGTTTGTTAATAGTGTTGTTATAGTGAGAGAATAACCTGATCCAGGAGACATGGAGCTAGCTACAGATGTTACTTTGAAACGTTGTCCTGGATACAGTCCTGATTGTGTCTATTGATCTCTTTTTTCAAAGCTTGACAGGTGACTATCAAAAATTAAATTAGGTCAATGGCTTCGTTCTGTGCCTTTCTGCCTTGTCCTTGATTCTGCACTGTCTCACATATTCCTTAAACTCTTTGAGCCTTGCTAAGATCATATTAGGACTCTAGCCCACACAGTTATTGGGAAGAAAGCACCTGTTAACCTTAAAATGCTAGATCTTTGCTTAAATTTGCTTTGTAAAGCTGTAGTGCATTTTATTTTATTTTACTTTATTTTTTTTTTTGGAGGGCAGTTGGGGTTAAGTGACTTGCCCAAGGTCACACGGCTAGTGTGTGTGTGTGTGTGTGTGTGTGTGTGTGTGTGTGTGTGTGTGTGTGTGTATGAGAAGTTTGAGAGAAGTGTCTAGGGCTTGATTTGAACTTGGGTCGTCTTGACTCCAGGGCCGGTGCTCTATTCACTGCACCACCCAGCCGCCCCTGTAGTGTATTTTAAGAGGAAAACTGTTACCATAATCATCAGATAAAGGACCAGGTAATCACTGAGGTCTCCTCTAGTTCTAATATTTCATGATTCTGCCTGTGTTCGTTCAGCTTTAGTATTAGAAAATGTTGATTTCTTACTTCAGATCATGTAGTTGTTTGAGGATTTATTTGGGTTTTCCATGTTAAAAGTACATATAGGTATAGAATCTCAGAGCTTGAAAGGAATCTCTGTAGTTATTTAGTTTGATCAGTACCTGAGCAGGAGTCCCCTTTACAACAGTTTTGACTAGTGATCATCTAGACCCTAGTTAAATACTAGGTTTCTTGCATGTGATTTCTTGCCTCTCATACTGCCAGACTTGCTGACCTGTGCCCATTGTCCTGTCCTCATTATTTCATCATCCCATTTCCTCCTTTCACCTTCTCATATTCTGTTTTGTTTGTTTTTGTTTTTTTCTTCTTTAACCTTCTGCAATCTATCTGGCTTTTGTCCCTCTTGTTTTATGAAAATGATCTTGTTCAGGGTTCATTAGAGACCTTTTCAAATCCAAAAACCTTTCAGTTTTCTGTCTTCTGGATTTCTACTGTATTTGACAGGGTTCTCCCTGGCTCCTTAAAATTCTGTCCCTCTACTTTTGGCTATATTATACCGATCTTGACTCCTTTCTCTCTGTTAGTTGGCTGGCTCCTCTCTCTGACTTTTAACTATGACAGATTTTGGTAACGTGTATTAATTTAACCTTTTATTAATCTGTATTTAATATATAGTAATTTACTAATTTCTTGATAAATCATCAAAAATGGAAAGCTTGTCATTATCAGCTGGTAGGTAAGCTTTCCCTCTCAGTGCTTGTTCAATATATCTAGAAAAATTGAAGGACTATTTATTTGGAATGGAGATTAAATCTTTAGGGCTTCAAAGGGTCAAATTAGAAACTATGAGTAGAGGTTATGGGAGGCAGATGTCAGCTCAAGCTAAAGAACATCCCTGACTCTTACTCACCTGGCTACCATACTCTTTTCATTCTCCCACTCACTGTTAAACTTTTAGAAATTGTCTAAACCTAATGTTTCTGCTTCTTTAGTACTCATTCTTCAACTTCTACTCTGTTTTTTTACCATTACCCTAACCCTATTGAAACTATTCTCTCAGAGATCATTAATGACATCCTAATCTCTAAATCTAATCCCACATTCAGTCTTCATCCTTTTTAACTTTATGTAGCTTTTGACACTGTTGGCCACCCTCTTCAACTAGATATTCTCTTTCCTTGGTTTTAGAGACGCCACCTTTTCCCAGTTCTTTTTCTGCTTCCTTAGAGGCTTCTTTGCTGCCTTTTTTTCTTTATTGACCCACTATGTTTCCTGAACCTTTAATGTAGATGTTCCCCATGTTTTTGGTGCTCTTTTCTCTATAGGTACATTCTCTCTCTTGCCATTGGTTACTCCCATGGCTTTAAATATCACCTTTTGCAGGTGACAAACTCCCATTTTCTTTCTCTAGTCTTTTGACTTGATTGTTTTTCTCTGTGATATCACCATTTACCCTGTGTCCCATTTTTGAAACCCTAGAATTATTTAATCCTTTCCCTCTTTCACATTTCATACCCAGTTACATGTTTGTTGATTCAGTCTCTATAACATGTCTCATCATGAATCCTTTTCTCCCTCGATTCTATTCTCATCACCCATTACAGCCTTTCATTGCCACTATCATGGAAATACTGTGATAGTATCCTAATAGGTCTATTTACCTTCACTGTCTCCTTTCTAGTTCATCCTTCATTCTGCTTTAAGTTTAATCTTTTTTTAACACATAGATCTAGTTATGTCACTTCTCCATTAAAAAAGATTTAGTCTCTGTTTGCTTTCAAATTAAATTTTAATATCTCTCTCTCTTCCTCCCTTCCTCCCTCCCTCTCTCTCTCTCTCTCACTCACACTCTTTCTGTTTCATTCTCTTTTTCCTCTCCCTCCCCTTCCCTCCTATCTCTGTTTGTATCTCTCTCATCCAAATCAAATGCTGTTTACTTCATGAAGCTTTCCCTGATGCCATTTCCTTCCCCACTGAATTTCATATTGCATTCATTTAAAAAAAAAACTTTTAATGCCTTCTTTTCGTTTCTCTTTATGTCTTTCTCCTTTCCAGATCAGTAGACTTAATGAAGCTTTAGACTATGCCTTATGTCAGTGCCTAGCACAAATGGTTCTGTAAAGACAAATGTTTGTTGAATGAGTGAATTCCATTAGTTAAAATTATCAAAAAATGGAACGGGTTGCCTTGTAAGGTACTGAATTCTCTGTCAGGATAAGTATTCAAAGACCATTTAATCATATGTCAAAGATATTACTGATATTGAATAGGAGATGGTCTCCAAGTGACTTGCAAGATCCCTTATGAACGCTAAGATTGAAGGATTCTTTAAGGATTTTAGGTCCTTCCAAGCATAAGCAATCATAAAAATGACTAAATAGTATATGTCCATCCTTGAGGACTAGATAGGGAAGTTATCAGGTGTATAGAATATGTCTTTGATTAATCAGCAGAAATGAAGGAACCTGTGATAGCTTGAGAGAAAATAAGTTTTTGGAGAAACTAATTCACAAGCAACTGGCATAACCACCCAGAATCTTACCAAAATAATAATAAATGGCCAAACCAGTCTAACCATAGGATTAATTAATGCTTTGCAGCCTATGAAAATATTTATAACTTAAGCATGGTTTCATTTAAGCATGCAAAAAGAGAGAAGAATGTACTGGTCACTATTCTGTGGTGTGTGACACTGGACCAGAGTAATCCCCTAGCATGCCCTAGATTTTTACATGTTTATGAATCCCTTTTAGTTACCATTTTATTGCACATTTCTCAAATCCTGTGAGATGTCTTTATGCCACTTCCTCCTTTCTGTAATAATACCTAAAAAATGTTGTAGCTATTGTGCTTGATGTGTCACTAGTAGAACTGTATACATATTCTGTTTTAAAGAATTTTGATATTTAATGCTATTTTAGATCTGTAGCTAAGACAGATCATACTTGTTTCCTGCAGAGTTGGCAGTGCCACAGTAAAACCACAAGTGACTTTGCATTTATTACCTCTTCAAGTCTGGTTGCCACATCTGGACAGTCCAATGACAGCAGGTATGTTGGTCAGTCATCCCAGATCCTCCTTCCCCACCTCCCCCCATCCCATAAACACAATAGGATGTTAGTAGAGTTTAGTAGAAAGCAGTTCTTGTGAGAAAGTAGACATAGTAACAGTTGTCTTCATGTCTCAGTGGTAGTATGGCATAGACTCTTGGGAGGGTTAGCTTTGAAGTCAGGAAGACTTGGGCTCAAGTCCTGCCTTTGACACATACAGGCTATATGAAAGTGGACAAGTTACATACCTTTTGGTCCCATGGACAACTTTCTGAGACTAAAGATTACAGATAAATTGACAGTCTGCTTCAGTAAAGGGCTTTCCCTCCATTAGAGTAATTATCAGCAGCAAAAAAGAAAGGCTTGTCTTACAATAACAATATAGCTGCCTTTTGGGAAATGTCTCATCACAAAGACTTTTCCTTTGTAAGAAAAAAATGATCTATCAGCAAAGTTTTTCAGATTTTGTTTGCTGCTGTTAATACTACAGTTGCGATACTTAAAGTGAGTAACCTACATTCTATATATAGATGTAATACAATTCAGTAATTCACATGTTTCATTGGAAACTTCTACAAACAAGAGGACACTTCTCAGACAGTATTTGCCTATGATGATGCTTATGTTTTTGTTTGTTTTTGTAAGAAATGTATGCCTCTGGGATACACTGATATCACCTTCAAACAGTCTTATTCATGGTAAGTGAACTTAAGTGAAAGTCAACTTTAAGACTTAAACTTTAATGAAATACTGAAAAGTATATCATTTTGAATTTCAGTTTGAATTTTGATTAGGGAATCAAGTTGGGAAGTATGTTCAAGGGTTGAAGGCAAAGAAATGTTTATACTGCGTGACTGAAAAACTGAAACTAGTAGGGACTTATTAAAATCAATGCCTTGTGGTATGTAGGTATTGCCATAGAAAATCAGACTGCCTAAAATAAGGTATACTAGTTTTGTGCTCATCAAAAAAATAGGAAAAGTAGACCTTTAACAGAGTTGATAATTAGTATGGAGTAGTGGAAAGAGTAGTGGTCTTGGAGTCTGGAGACCTGATTTAAAATCCTGTGTCAAACCTAGTGATATGAGCATAAGCAAGTAAACAGGCCTCAGTTTCTTTCCTTGTTAAAAAGAAAAAAGATAGTAGTACTTATATTGTGCCACAGCATTGTTGTGAGAAAAGTTTTTTTAAAAAAACTTAGTGCCAGATAAATTGAATTGTTTATTATTATTAGGTATTTTTTAGTTGGTGGCATGAAGATTACATGTGGAGTGGTGTGAGGCCACATTTCACTCAGTGGCTTCAACAGATAATACATGTAGTTTGCCACTATTTTATAATTTTAAAAAATTTATAACTTTTATTTTGTCATAAACTTACTTCTAGAAGTGGCATCCAATTAAAAATATCTGTGATAATCTTATGCCTATAATCTCATGTTTATCTTCTAATTTAATGTTGATTTTGATCCTTGCTTTATTAAATTGATGGTTTGTTAGCACATATGACTGATTCAGAAGTTACTCACATCAGTAACTTGTCACTTCCTGCTTATTGATTATATTTAACTTAATTTTTGTGATATTCCACATTTTCCATTTCTATAGTCTTCCAATTCTCCTATTGGATAAAAGAAGTGTGAAGCTTCTGTATAGTCTTAAAAACTTTCAACCTTTAATGCTTGTTTGTTTCTTAATTTTTAACCATATTTTCCAGCATATTTTTGCTGTCTTCATGTATGTTCACCTTTACATTGAAATTACCAGCTATTTACGTGTACATTAACTTAGTTTACAGACGTTTATACATCAGATTCAGTAATCTTGATGGTAGTCTTTTTGCTTACACTCCTTATGAGCATTGCAAGGAAAGAAGACCAGGTGTCCCATGAACTTAGGTTTCTTGTTGCCTTTGGATAAATGATGAAAGCCAACTCTTCCAACTCTATTATTTGACTCCCTAGTGAGAGCCTTTCTTTTGTGGCAACTTCTATCTTATACATTCATTTATAATGAAAGATGCTTTTTTTCTCCTTTCCCTTACAAGTTGGTGTCTACCAAGGTGAGATGGATGACTTGTGTATATCCTAATTGGTTTTTACAGTCTCTCCCTTGCTCTTTCTGGAGATGGCAGGGAGGTCAAATTTCTGAAAAAGACTAGGATCCATTGTTTGGAACTAGCTGTTTTGAAGTTGACAGAGAGTATATCTGAGGCAGTAATTAAGAATTGAGAAGGCCCTTTTTTCCTTTGGTGTCTTTTCCTCCATCTTTAAAACATCTGCTGCCTCCAGATTTTTCTTCAGTTTGTACTTTGAGGTTTAAAATATCTTTTGCTTTTCCTAACATTTCACAGCATCCTATTTTTTCTTCTTTAATTTTTCTTGTTTAAAAGAATAAAAATTTATTTTAAAAAAGATATGCTTTTGAATTGGAAAAAAAAGATTCAGTAGTTTTCTGTGAAATGTGAATAATAGATATTAAGCTTCATCAGATCTATCACGGTAGAAATGTTAGTGTCTGAAACATTTGTTTGCATTCTTCCTCAGGCTTCACCTGCCATGAGCACGGTGCCACAGTGCTTCAGTATGCACCGAAGCAGCAACTTTTAATCTCTGGAGGCAGGAAAGGATGGGTCTGTATATTTGACATTCGGCAGAGACAGATAATTCATACATTCCAGGCCCATGACTCAGCTATTAAGGCTATGGCTCTGGACCCCTGTGAGGAATACTTTACTACAGGATCAGCAGAGGGGAATATAAAGGTAATTCCAGGTGGTTCAGGTTCATTGTCAAAATCAAAGGAGATAATGCTTGGGAAGTATTTTGTAAATCTTAAAGTAATGAATAATTTTGAACTATTATTAATAATTTAGAAAACTCAAATCATTGGATCATGTTATGCTGGACATAATCTGGGGACAAATTTAATGCTTTCAAAATGTGGTAACTTTCTACAGAAAACACTAATTTGTGGCCATATGTTTAAAATTAAGTTGCAAAATTAGTTTCCTTTAGGTTCTTTGTGGTGATGTTGGCAAGTAGGCCTCTTAACTGTTTTCCACAGGTTAGTCATTTTAAAAAGATACTTGAATGTTTATTTGATAGCAGTATGCCTGCTTTCACCTGTTAAATGTGTTTGTAATTTCTAGATCAATTTGTGAGTTAGTACAACATCCCAGTTATTTGTGGGCAGATTTTCCTAAAGAACTCTTTGAGTAGAGGTTGGGAAACAGAAGCCTAGGGTCAGGAGTTGCCTGACTCATTCCAGCTGGGCCTGCTGATGCTTGGAGACCCATATTGGCCCTGAGCAGGAGCTATATATAAGGAGCTCTTCACTCACAAAGCCTTTTACCTCAGGGCAAACTCAGTTTTTGCTGCTTGCGTCTTGTTTTGTACCCTTCCTTCCCCATCTTTGCTGAGACCCGGACCATTTGTTCTTCAGTTTTCACAGGATTCCTTATCCCTACCTTAGCTGACCTCCCTAGACTTTCTCTTTGTCCTCCATGATTTTTGGAATGCCCTAACCTAATATGTGCAACCCCTTACTTCCTTTCCCCTTGTTGTATCTCAGTGAATAGAGCTATGGTTCCAGAGAGTTGTACAGCAAGAGAAGTTCCAGAGCAAGAGTCAGGGAAGTGGAGACCTACTGACCATTTGATCCTCTGATTTTAATTAGTCTTGGTGGGGCCCATCATCTGTGCCCAGGCCAGTTCACTGGACTAATCTTTAATAATTGTACATGATTGTTCAGGATTTATAATCATCTAATAACATGGATTGTCATCCTTAGTGGAAATATACCGCTATATTTCTAGGTGCTGCTTTAATTGTTCCTGACTCTCTATTGATGAGCCTATGTTGTCATCTTAAGAGGCAGATAGTAGTCAGAAGGTCTCCTTCACACACCCAGCCCACCCCCCAAACAAACAAACGTATATTATTTAATGTTTAATAATTTAAAACATGTGTGTTATTTAATGAAGGATAAGTTCTTGTTAATGAAGGTGTTAGGAGTTCCATGGTTCGGTACTTTGTCATTTTTTGTCCTTGCCTAAGTGTGGTATTTGCCTTGAGGGAACAGAGGGAACTAGGCAACCTTTCTCCCAAGTAGTAGATGCTACTGACCTTGCCTTGGCCTCCAGGGTCACAGCATAAGAGCTACTCAGCCATATTTCTCCTCTCTCTACCACTGTTGCCTTAGCATAGAGAATGGGAGACTAATGAAGAGTAATGGCAGCTTGGTGGTTATTGGAAGGTGGCCTTATTCTTTTCAAACTTGGTCTCCTTCTCAAACTCCATGCTTATTCCTGCCCTCATATGTAGCACCTGGCACATTGTAGGCTTATAACAAATGTACATTGGTTGATTGATTATGCTCTTTCTTCTGCCTGAATTTTTTTTTGCTTATCTATATCTTACATTGTTAGAAGACATAGACTATCTAAGGATAAATCAAGTGGGTGGATCTTTGAATTGAAAAAAAATAATTCAGTAATTTCCATGTAATTTTAAATGTGAAGCTTCATAAGATTGTGACTGAGACTTTTGATGTTGCTAAGTACAGATGTTTGGGAAAGAGGCATGTCAGTGTTACAGAGGCTGCACTGTGTGGGAATGTGGAAATTTAATTGGAGAAGTTGGGAAAGTGGGGTTGGAGTTTGAGAAAGTGGGGAAGTGAACCTTGACTGGAACAACATTAACAATCTCTATTTTTTTTATTTCTTAATTAAATTTAATTTTTAATTCTTAACTTAAGTGAAAGTTCCTTCAGCTAACTTTACGATACCCTCTTTTCAAATAGGTGTGGAGATTGACAGGCCATGGCTTAATTCATTCATTTAAAAATGAACATGCCAAACAGTCCATATTCAGAAATATTGGGGCTGGAGTCATGAAGATTGAAATAGTTCCGGGCAATCGACTCTTCTCCTGTGGAGCAGATGGCACACTGAAGATGAGAGTTCTACCCAATGCTTTTAACATCCCCAATAGCATTTTTGACATTCTGTAACCTTAAGGATTTGGGCATTATTTTTATATATACCTTTCAATTTTTAAAAAGCTGCAGTAGTATCCAGTAAGAGAACTAATTGTGCTTTCTGAGCTGTTTTTGACGAATTGAAAACAGTACCAAAATACTGCAAATCTTTGTTCACATCGAATTTGATTAAAGCAGCTGATTTATTTTGAGCATTGCCTGCCTCTCTCTATAGGCAGGTAGGATGGCTGTGCATGCACTGTATTGTAATGACTTAATGTATTGAAAAATTATAACTAGTGTAGTGAAGGGTTAGCATTCTTTATGGCATTTAGCAACCTGATTCAGAAAGCAATAGATAGTAACAGGCCACAGTGGTGAAAAGCACTGTGATAAAATGAAATCTTAAAACACTGATTCTGATTCAGGTTCCTCTTCCAGTTCTTGCCACTGACTGAAAGCATGCCTGCAGTTTTCTTATTTAATGAAGGATAGGATCTTGTCAATGAAGGTGTTAGGAGTTCCAGGTCACCAGACGAAAAACAAAGAGCATTTAAATACGGAACAGAGTAAATCCATGTACTGCAGAGAGAGACCCATCTGTTCTTTTCTGCTGAATTTTTTTTTTCCTGTTAGTGTTTCTCCTGGGTTAGTACTGTAACCTGCACATAAACACAAACTTAAATGCAATGTTTTCTTTCTGGTTCGTACATTCACATTTTTTGACTGCTAGATTTTCTATTTAAATACTTGCCTTCACATTAGGAATGTAACATGTGAACATGGAATATTTGTAAGTGAACCAAAACTTGTTTTCTTAGTCCAGTTTAGTACTTTTTTCTTGTATCCAAGAAAAAAAAAGACACCACTTTTAAAGCTATATTAAAATCACACCAATGGAGCGTACAATGCCACACTTCAAATGAATGTTGAGCTTTCTTGTGGCCAGTTAACAAATAGTTGATGAGACTGGTGATATTATTTATTACCACCATATATTGTATAAACTATGCAGAGTTAAATATTATTGGCTTGTAATATATTTGCAAATGTTGTCATATTTTGATGTAATTCCTTGGTTATAACCAAAAAATGTTCTTGAGATATTGGAACTGGTGTCTGTGTATTTAAATGTTAACCAGCAAATTGTCTTATTACGTTAATGAGAATGTCAATGCTTGTTCAGTAATAGTTAAATATAATGGCATAGCAGCACCTTTCTTTGAAAGCGATGTGAAGTACAGACTGTGAAATACATATGTAAAAGAAAAATAAATGTTGTTTGTTAAAGTTTCACCTTGGTAAGTTTGTTAAATTCAAGCAGACCAGTTTTACTACTCTTTTCCTACAACTACTTTGAAAACCTGGGACAACTTTTCATTTTATTTGAGCCTTAAAGGCTGAGCTCATTAGTTTCCTTTAGTATCTGCTGCTAGTAGGCTTAACAAGTGAAAGCTATGTGGAGACTGTTTTCAGTGCCTGACATCAGTGGGAGAAGTTTCAAATATTTGTAAGAAAATGAGATTGCTTAAAAAAAAAAAACACCTAGCTGTGTGACCTTCGGCAAGTTACTTAACCCCAATTGCCCTCCAAAAAAAAAGCAAAGAAAAAAAAAAAGCAAATGAGATTGCTTTATCTCCAAGTGACCATGGACCTTTGACCCAAAAGCAGTCACTGAAACCTACTTCTTGGGTTTAAAAGAAACTGATCTTAGTGGCAAATCCCATCTCTTTTATTTTTTTTTATTTTTTTAAAATTAATTTATTAGTTTAGTTTCAGTTAACAAGATTCAATTCCATAGTTCCTTGATTTTCAAATTTCCTTTACTTCCTTCCCCGCTCACCCCATGACAGCATATAGTCCAGTATAGGATCTGCAAATACATTCATATTAGACATTATTCCAATTACAAAGGCGTATTGTACTAGGTGGGATGAAAGACGGTAAAGAAGAGATAAAACCAAACAATGAAAAAGATCATTTAGTTTGCTTCCATCAGGATTCAGGCTCAGTTCTTTCTAGTTATATCTCTGGATGGCGCATTTCTCTCTTTCTTGAGTCTTTTGGGATTGACTTTTATCACTGCATTGCTGAAAAGAGTCCAGTCTGTCATAGTTGGTCATCACAGATATGATATATCTGTGCTTGTATACAAATTTCTTCTGATTCTACTCTTCTCGCTCAGCATCAGTTTGTATAAGTCTCTCCAGGTAATTATGAAATCCGTCATCTCCTCGTTTCTTATAGCACAATAATATTCCATTACATTCATATACCACAACTTGTTTAGCCATTCCCCAATTGATGGGCACCCCTTTAGTTTCCAATTCTTTGCAACCACAAAAAGGGCTGCTATAAATATTTTTGTACATATGGGTCTTCCTCCCACTTCTATGATCTCTTTGGGATATAACCCTAGAAGTGGTATTGTTGGGTCAAAGGGTATGAAATTATTTATAGTCCTTTGGGCATAATTCTAGATTGCTCTCCAAAATGGTTGGATAAGTTCACAACTCCACCAGCAATGTATTAGTGTTCCAATTTGTCCACATCCTCTCCAGCATTTGTCACTTTTCTTGTTTTGTCATTTTAGCCAATCTGACTAGAGAGATGTGGTATCTCAAAGTTGTTTTGATTTGCATTTCTCTAATTAATAGTGATTTAGAGCACTTCTTCATATGCTTATAGATAGCTTTAATTTCTTTCTCTGAAAATTGCCTGTTCATATCCTTTGACCATTTATCAATTGGGGGATGACTTGTATTCATATAGATTTGGCTCAATTCTCTATAAATTTTAGAAATGAGTCCTTTATCAGAGACACAAGTTGTAAAAATTCTTTCCCAATTTCCCACCTCCCTCTTGATCTTGGTTACATTGGCTTTGTTTGTACAGAAGCTTTTCAATTTAACGTAATCAAAATTATCCATTTTGCATTTTATAATGCTCTCTAATTCTTGTTTGGTCCTAAAGTCTTCCCCTCTCCACAAATCTGTCAGGTAAATTATTCCTTGCTTTCCCAAATTGCTTACAGTATCATCCTTTACACCTAAATCATGCACCCATTTAGACTTGATTTTGGTATATGGTGTTGGATAATGATCTATGCCCAGTTTCTGCCATACTGTATTCCAGTTTTCCCAGCAGTTTTTGTCAAATAGTGCATTCTTATCCCCAAAACTGGGGTCTTTGGGTTTATCGAACAATAGATTACTATATTCATTAACTGCTGGGTCTCCTGCGCCTAATCTATTCCATTGATCCACTACTCTATACCTCTGCCAGTACCATGCAGTTTTGATGACTGCTGCTGTATAATACAGATTAAAATCTGGCATAGCTAGTCCACCTTCCCTAGCATTTCTTTTCATTAATTCCCTTGACATTCTAGACCGTCTGTTTTTCCAAATAAATTTTGTTATTATTTTGTCTAACTCTAAAAAGTATTTTTTGGTAAACTGATTGGTATGGCACTAAATATATAGTTTAGTTTGGGTAAAATTGCCATTTTTATTATATTAGCTCGACCCAGCCACAAGCAATTGATATTTTTCCAACTATTTAGATCTGATTTTATTTGTGTGAGAAGTGTTTTGTAATTGTGATCATATAGATTCTGGGTTTGTTTTGGCAAGTAGATTCCCAAATATTTTATAATGTCTACAGTGACTTTAAATGGGATTTCTCTTTCTATCTCTTGCTGTTGAGTTTCATTAGAGATGTACAGGAATGCTGAGGATTTATGTAGGTTTATTTTATATCCTGCAATTTTGCCAAATTTATTTATTGTCTCAAGTAGTTTTTTACTTGATTCTCTAGGATTCTCTAAGTATATCATCATATCATCTGCAAAGAGTGATAGCTTGGTCATTTCTTTGCCTAATTTGATTCCTTTGATTTCTTTTTCTTCTCTAATTGCTACTGCTAGTGTTTCTAGTACCAGATTGAATAAGAGGGGTGATAGTGGACACCCTTATTTCACTCCTGATCTTATTGGAAAGGCTTCTAGTTTATCCCCATTGCATATAATACTTGCTGATGGTTTTAAATAGATGCTTTCAACTATTTTAAGGAAGGCTCCATTTATTCCTATACTTTCTAGTGGTTTTAATAGGAATGGATGTTGTACTTTGTCAAAAGCCTTTTCTGCATCTCTTGAGATGATCATGTGGTTTCTGCTAGTTTTATTGTTGATATGCTCAATTATACTGATGGTTTTCCTAATATTAAACCATCCTTGCATTCCTGGAATGAATCCTACCTGATCAGAGTGTATTATTTTTGTGATAAGTTGTTGGAGTGTTTTGGCTAATATTTTATTTAGAATTTTTGCATCTAAATTCATGAGGGAAATTGGTCTATAATTTTCTTTCTCTGTTTTATCTCTTCCTGATTTAGGAATCAGTACCATATTTGTGTCATAGAAAGAGTTTGGTAGGACTCCTTCTTCACTAATTTTCCCAAATAGTTTATAGAGTATTGGAATCAATTGTTCTTTAAATGTTTGATAGAATTCACTAGTAAACCCATCTGGCCCTGGAGATTTTTTCCTAGGGAGCTCATTGATGGCTTATTTGATTTCTTTTTCTGAGATGGGGTTATTTAGGTAATTTACTTCCTCTTCAGTTAATCTGGGCAACTTGTGATTTTGTAAATATTCATCCATTTCACTAAGATTGTCATATTTATGTGCATACAATTGGGAAAAATAATTCCTCATTATTTTTTTTTTGATTTCCTCTTCATTGGAGGTAGATTCACCCTTTTGATTTTTGATACTCATAATTTGGTTTTCTTCTTTTTTTTATCATATTGACTAAGGGTCTATCAATATTGTTGATTTTTTTCATAAAACCAGCTCTTAGTTTTATTTATTAATTCAATAGTTTTCTTAATTTAAATTTTATTAATCTCTCCTTTGGGTTTCAATATTTCTAATTTAGTACTAAATTGGGGATTTTCAATTTGTTCTTTTTCTAGCTTTTTCAATTGCATGTCCAATTCATTGACCTCCCTTCTCTCTGCTTTATTCAAGTATGCACTCAGGGATATAAAACTTCCCCTAAGAACTGCCTTTAATGCATCCCACAAATTTTGGTATGTTGTCTCATTATTATCATTCTCTTGAATGAAATTATTGATTGTTTCTATAATTTCTTGTTTGACCCATCCATTCTTTAGGATTAAATTGTTTAATTTCCAATTAGTTTTTAGTCTATCTTTCCCTGGTCCTTTATTGCATATAATTTTTCTTGCATCATGATCTGAGAATGATGCATTTAATATTTCTGCCTTTTTGTACTAGATTGTGAGGTTTTTATGCCCTAGTACATGGTCTATTTTTGAGTATGTACCATGCACTGCTGAGAAGAAAGTAAATTTCTTTTTATTCCCATTCAGTTTTCTCCAGAAATCCATCATATCTAGTCTCTCTAAGATTCTATTCACCTCCTTAACTTCTTTCTTGTTTATTTTGAGGTTAGATTTATTGAGTTCAGAGAGGGGGAGATTAAGGTCCCCCTACTAGTATAGTTTTTCTATCTATTTCTTCCTCTAATTCCTTTAACTTCTCCTCTGGGAATTTAGATGCTATACCACTTGGTGCATATATATTAAGTAGTGATATTGCTTCATTCTCGATGGTGCCTTTTAGTAGGATATAGTTTCCTTCCTTATCTCTTTTAATTAGATCTATTTTTGCTTTTGCTTTATCTGAGATAAAGCTACCCCTGCTTTTTTTACTTTAACTGAGGCATCATAAATTTTACTCCAACCTTTTACCTTTACCCTGTGGGTATCCCTTTGTTTCAGATGTGTTTCTTGTAGACAGCATATTGTAGGATTATGGTTTTTAATCCATTCTGCTATCCACCTCTGTTTTATGGGAGAGTTCATCCCATTCACATTCACAGTAATGATGACTATCTGTCTCTTTCCCTCCATCCTATTCCCTCCCCTGTTTATGTTTTTGTTTCTTCTTTCTCCCTTCCCCTCCTTGAAGTTTTCCCTTTTGACCACCCCCTCCCTCAGTGTTCCCACCCAGTGACCCCCCTTCTTAACCTACCCTCTCCCCTTACTACTATTTCCCTCCCTTCTAATCCCCCCCCTTTAGTCTCCTTCTTTTCACCCCCCCTTACCCTTCTGCTATCTATAGGACACAATAAATTTTTATACTTATCAGAGTAAATTACTCCCCATTTGATTCCAAACCAATGAGAGTAAATTTCAAACAGTGCTCCTCTCCCTCCCTCCTTTTCCTCTATTTAATGAATTTATGTGTCTATTCACATTAGAATCTTAAACTTCACTGATTAAGTTGATCCCTCTTTGAACCAGAACCAGTGAGAATAGTGTTTAAATGATGTTCCTCTCCCTCTTTCTTTCCCCTCTTCTATAGTGTGTTTTGATGCCTCTTCAGATGGCATATTTTACCTTTCCCTATCTCATCCTTTCCTTTTTCCCATTACAGTCCCTTTGGTCCCCTTAATAGTTTTTTTTTGTGTGTGTGTTCAGGTTAGTGCATTCATACCCATACCCTCTAAGTACAACCCTTTTGAAGGTCATGATAATCATAAAGATTTCAAATATTGACAGTTATCAGCTCCACATGTAGGGATGTGAACATTTTGCTCTTGTTGCATCCCAAGTAATGAGCGTGTGTTTTTGGGTGTGGGTGTGTGCACTTATGCATGTGTGAGTCTGTGTTTCCCTTGTTTACCTTTTTATGTCTTTCTGGAGTCTTGTAATTGGAGATAAAATTTTCCATTGAGCTCTGGCTTTTTCATCAGGAAAGTCTAGAAGTCCCCTATTTCATTAAATGCCCATTTCCTTGCCTGAAAGATTATGCTCAGTTTTGCAGGGTAGTTAATCCTTGGTTGTAGTCCTATCTCTCTTGCCCTATGAAATATCAAATTCCAGTCCCTCCACTCTTTTTTTTCACTTTTTTAGCCATGTATTTCTGTGGGTTTTTTCTGTAAAATGTTTTTTTTTCCATAACTTATAAACATGATTTACACTGAGGGGGATGGCAGAGGGGCTAGTGGGAGGAAGGGAGAGGCCAAGGGGAATGGATGGGAGTGGGGGGCTGGGCTGATGGAGCCTCCGTTCTGAGGCCAGCAGGGAGGCAGGGCAGGGACGCCCAGCCCATGCTGCCCCCTCAGCAGACCGGCTCCAAGAGGGGAGGAGAGAGGCCCCACCAATGATCCTCCCCCATTGTCCTTCCCACCTAGGTCTCTTAGATCTCAGAGCCCCTTCCAGGAATGGGGTGAGGGAAAAGGGGGATCGGTCGGTCTTCCAGTATTCTGAAGTCCCTCTCCAAAAACCTGAAGTCTCCCTGGCCACGCCCAAGCTCTCCCCAGATCCTGGGGTCTGCCCCTCTCCTAGCCCTCGGGAGCCTCAAGTGGCCTTCCGCCCCAGCCCGGGAGCAGAGGGACAGACAGGATGGGTGGTGTGGTGGTCTCAGCCAATAGTGAGGCCAAAACCACACTGGAACTTGTTCTTTCGATGATTGAGGAAAGCACCCAGGGCCAGGGTCAAGGGCAGGGGTGGGGAGCTTCTTCTCCAGGGTGGCCCCCACAATCCAGTTTCTGTCCATGGAGCCTTTGAAAAGAAGGTTGGCCTTGGGGAGGTCCAGTTGGTAGCCAAAGGAGACACTCGTGTCCTGCATTTGGGTGCTGGCTTCAAACTCCACCCCGACTTGAAGCTGGTCACTGGCTTTGTGGTAATATGTAGCATGAGCCCCTGCCTTGCCCACGGTCAAGGTCGCCAACCAGTTAGGTGCTGTGTACTTCCCTGCCAGAGACATGATGGTGCCTTCCTCTCCCGGCCTCTGATGATAAACCAGCTCCCCACCCAAGGCCAGGCACGGAGTGATGCTCTGAAGGTAGTGAGCCACTAGGATCCCTGAGCCCACCAGCACATAGGGGTTCCCCAGGGTCACAGCTGCTGTGAAGTCTCCTTCCACCTGCCAGTTCACAAACTTGGACTGCTGGGTCTGCACAGCCATCTTGGAGCACATGCCCGGCCCCACCTGGTGGATCACCTGCGCACTGAGGCTCCTGCAGTTGTCCATGTCTCCCACCAGCACCGGGAAGGGCTCAATGGGGCTCAGATGCTTGGTCTCGACATAGGTGACCCCAAAGTGGTAGTTGGAGTCTCCAACGGTACTGAGGGCCATGGTGTGGTTGACCTGGAAGTGGTTGCTGAGCCCCTTGTTCACTGTGAGCTTCATGCCCTCCATCTGCACCGGGAAGAGCTCCTTGCACTTGCGGTGGCACTCCTTGAATGTGCCCGGGTTAGGCAGGCAGCAGCAGGCCTCATCCTCCGGTGTAGGGGACCCGGACCCAGGACCGCCTGGGACTCCTCCATGGGCGCTGGCCCCGCGCTCAGGTCACCCATCGGGGGCAGCGTGAAGCCCAGCGGCTGTGGTGGGAGCGGCGGTGGCGGGGCCACAAGGCCTGGGCCTGCCGGGGGGGGGTGGGGGGGTGGCCCCGTGGGCGGCGAGCTGGCGGCCAACACGTTGCCCATGATCACCCCAGGTGGCTGTGGCTCCTCCTGGCTTCCGCTCTGCACCCCATGCCCCATGCGGGAGGCGTGCCCCCCCTTCTGCTCTTTTAATGTAGAAGCTGCTAGGTCCTGTGTGATCCTAACTGTAGTTCCTCGGTATTTGAATTATTTCTTTTTGGCTGCTTGTAGAATTTTTTCTTTAATCTTGTAATTCTGGAATTTGGCTACTGTATTTCTTGGAGTTTTCAGTTTGGGATCTCTTTCAGGAGGAGTCCAGTGAATTCTATTGATAGCTATTTTATCTTCTGATTCCAGGACCTCAGGACAGTTTTCTTTGACAGTCTCTTGGAGGATATTGTCTAGGCTGCTTTTTTCATCATGGCTTTCTGGTAGACCAATAATTCTTAAGTTGTCTCTCCTGGATCTGTTCTCTAGGTCAGTTGTTTTTCCAGTGAGATATTTTACATTTTCTTCCAATTTTTGGATGGTCTTGTTTTTTTTTTTTTATTGACTCTTGCTGCATCATAGAGTTCTGAGTTTCAGTTTGATTATATCTAATTTTTAGCGAATTATGGTCTTCAGCTAGTTTTTGAAGTTCCTTTTTTAGGGAGGTATTTTCTTTTTCCAAGTTGGTCACTGCCTCCCTGATTTGATCTTTAAAATTTTTCTTAAGCTCCTCCAGGAATGCTATTTGGGCTTGAGACCAGATCATGTTTCCTTCTGTGGTCTCAGGTGTGGGTAGAGAGTCTATATTGTCCTGTGTATTTGGTTGTTCTTGCCCTGCATAGTAGGCTCGAATAGACTTTGTTGCCTTTCCCTTCTCCTTCTCAGCTTCCTTCTTTCCCATTGTGACTTCCTGTTTCTTAGGTTTTCAGGCTATGTGTTTAGGGCCTAATCCTTGACTTTGAATACCTCTGGGTGGCTAGTTTATGGCTAAGTCAGGGAAATCAGTGAGGAATGTAGATGTGTAGGTGGGGGTGAGTCTGACCACTTCAGATTTCTGCCTCTATACCCCTGGGCTATAAGTAGGCTTTTTTTGGTGAGGTGAGGTGGGGCTTGTTGGGACCCCTCCCTCTCTTCTCTTCAGACTCCTGGCTGTCTCAGTTACACCCCTTCTTGGAGACTCTCAAGCCTGAGGCTATTTCCATTAACTTGGGATTTCAATCTGGGTGGGAGACTTATCTTTGGGTTTTCTGCTTCATGAAGGAGGGATGGGAGGATTGGGGCAGCTAGAATTTACTTTGCCATTCCAGCCCCTGTATTATACAGGCAGGCAGTTTCTAACCTTCCAGACTGGGGGCAGAATGTAGCTGGAGAAGCTGCTCTCTCCACTGGGGGCCCGACTCTCCTACCTGGCTCCAATGACCCTTCCGGTCCCTTCGTGAGATGAAGGTGAGATGACTGTGAATCGTCCTTGGTAAGTCTGAAGGCTGGGGCTTTTTCTCTCTCAAAATCCCATCTCTTTAAATCCTTTGCTTAAAGCCCCTGAACCTTGGGGAAATACGGACCCAATAGAACTAAAAAAAGCAAAAGAAGGAGATGGGGGATCTTCTTTCATGTTAAGTTGAAAACAGAAACAACAAAATGTTACAAATAGGTCTTGACAACTACAAAGAAAAAGGTATTTGTAACTTTAATAGCACACTTTATTTTTAAAATCCCATCTTTTTCATTCTTAACATTTTTAGAAGAGAGAATTATTACCAACCCAGTTTATGGAAATAGAAGGGAGTGGTGGTCTGAATTATCAATCAGATTTTTAAAATGTGACTATGGAATGATGTTTGTTCTTTTTTTAACTATGGATCCATAATAACTTGGGAATTTATATCAGTTCTAGCAAAGGAATGAAACCACTTGATAGCTGACCAAGGAAATCCTGAAAAAAGCTAGTCAACTTCTCAGTTGTATCCTTTTGTTCAGCTTTTTCTGCCCTCTACTTTACCCTAGGAATGTTCTGCATCAGTTATGTCAAACTCAAGTAACAACAGGTGCACTAAACTATAGGATCCCTGTGGGCTCATATTGATTTAGAAAACCCCATATTGACATTGTACAGATGCAAAACATTTCCGTATTAGCTGTGTTACAAAGAAAACAAAGTAAAAAAAAAGTCTGCTTCAGGCTGCATGCAGAATTTACTGGTTCTCTCTCTGGAGGAAGATAGCATTTTCCCATCACGAGTCCTTTGGAATTGTCTTGGATCATTGTCTTTATCAGAGTACCTAAGTTCACAGTTTTAATCATCCTTATGATATTGTTGTTACTGTGTACAGTGTTCTAGTTCTGCTTGCTTCATTTTGTATCAGTTCACATATGACTTTTCTGGTTTTCCTGAAACCATTTTGCTTGTCATTTCTTATAGCACAATAGTATTCTTTTTCAGCCATTCCCCAATTGTCAGGTATCCCCTCAATTTCTAATTCTTAGCCACCACAGAAATAACTGCATAAATGTTTTTGTACAATAGGTCCTTTTCCATTTTTTTCCTCTTTGGAATACCTAGTGCTATTGTTGGGTCAAAGGGGCATGCACATTTTTATAGCCCTTTGGGTATAGTTCTAAATTGTTCTCCAGAATGGCAGAGCATTGGTGTCCCAATTTTTCCACATTCCCTCCAGCATTTGTCATTTTCCTTTTCTGTTATGTTAGCCAAGCTGATCGGTGTGAGGTGGTACCTCAGAGTTGTTTTAATTTACATTTCTCTAATCAAAAGTGATTTAGAGCATTTCATATGCCTATATAGATAGCTGTGATTTCTTTGTCTGAAAACTACCTGTTCATGTCCTTTGACCACTTATCAATTGGGGAATGATTTGTATTTTATAAATTTGACTCAGTTCTCTATATATTTGGGAAATGAGGCTTTTATCAGAGATATTTGTTGCAAAAAATTCCCCCCAGTTTTCTGCTTTCCTTTTAATTTTGGTTGAATTGTGCTTTTTAATTTTATATAATTAAAATCTATTTTACATTTTGTAATGGCCTCTATATTTTCTTTGATCCTAAATTCTTCCCTTATCCATAGATCTTACAAATAAACTATTTCATGCTCTCCTAATTTGCTTATGGAATCACCTTTTATGTGTAGATCATGTGCCCATTTTGACCTTTTGTTGGTATATGGTGTAAAAGGTTGGTCTATAACCTGTCATTCCTGCTATACTGTTTTTTAGTTTTCCCAGCAGTTTTTGTCAGATAATGAGTTTTTGTTCCAAAAGTTTGGATCTTCGGGTTTATTATGTGCTAGATTACTACGGTCATTTATTACTGCATCTTGTGTGCCTGATCTATTCTACTTTTTCATTCTTTAGACTTCGTCCAATTGTTTCTTGGTATCTTATAGAGCCATTAATTTCTACTTGCCCAATTCTAATTTTTAAAGAATTATTTTCTTCATTGAATTTTTGTATTTCATTTTCCATTTAACTAATTCTACTTCTTAAGAAGTTCTTTCCTTTAGTGAATTTTTGCATCTCTTTTTTCCATTCAGCCAATTCTGTTAAGGTGTTATTTTCTTCAGTGTGTTTTGTGCCTCTTTTACCAAATTGTTAATTCTTCTCATAATTTCTCTCTTTGCTTTCATTTCTTTGTCTGTTTTTTTCTTTTATCACTGTTATTTGATTTTGAAACCCATTTTTTAGTTTTTCCAGGAATTCTTGTCGGGCTTGTGTCCAATTCATGGTTTTTCTATTGTGCTTGTAGCTGTCTTGACTCCTTTATCTACTTCTGAGTTTGTATCTTGATCTTCTCTATGGCCGTAGTAGCTTTTTATGGGCAGATTCTTTTTGTTTCTGTTTGTTCATTTTTTGACCCTATTTCTTGATTTTGAACTTTATGTTAAAGTTTGTCTCTTTTCCAGGCATAGGGCATGGGGTATTGCCACAGTCTCTGGCTTCAGGTTTTTTCTGCACTGCTATTTACAGAGCTAATTCTGGGGTTTTGGAAGTTTTTGATGCTTCTGAGGTGGTGTGATCTGGGGAGAGATGTGGTTACTGCTATCTTGGTCTGCATTCTGGCCCTTATCCAGGAAAGGTCTCTGATCCCTTCGTATTGCTATTGATACTGCTTCTTAGGGCCACTCCTCCCTTAGGTCTGGAAGTGAAACTCCCCCTCAGGGTTTCCACTTCCTCTTGACCAAAAGTGCTCTCCTCTACCCTTGAACTGTGACCTAGAAGTGGAATGGAATTGGCAAACTGAATCTGGTCCTGCACCTAATGCTAGCAGAGGGGATCCCTTTCTGACTTGCTGCCAGGTCCTCTTACTGTCTCTGGCCTGAGAGCTCCCCAGACTACTGTAGTTTCTGTCTCCACCACCTTGTTCCTCCAGTGGTATATCATCCACATGGGTTCTGAGTCAGCCTCCTTTGCTACTGGCCTTGTGTCACAGATCTCTCCAGCTTCCTTTGTTGCTTGAAAAAATGTGTCACTCCGATTTTGTGTTGCCTTTGCCACTCTAGAATTTAATTTGAGGTGTTATTTTAACATTGTTTGGAGGGGAACATCAGCAGAGCTCAGTGGATTGCTTCTTTACCATCTTGGTTCTACCCATAGATTTCCATTCCCTTTATTTTACAGAAGTCACCCAAGATCACATGGGCAGTAAGCATCATAGGTTGAATTTTGCTCTGACTCTAGAGCTGGTAGTCTATACTATACCATGAATTGAGGTGCTTATTTATTTATTTATTTATTTTACTTCAATTGAACCATAATCAACCTCAGAAGAGCTACCATGTCACAGCTTTGCTTAGGAAACAACGTAACTCAAAGATTTCAGTGAGGACCTCTGCCTCACAAGCCAAACTTAGGCTTGCTCTAATTTCCCTTTTTGAGTCCATCTTGTGGCCCTTTAAAATGGAGCCCTTTGGATTTGGGCCAGGATTTATCTCGCCTAAAGCTTCCTCAGGTGATCCTTTCTTCTCTGGCTCAGGCTGCTCTAGTTAGGGCTTGGGTCCAAGAATATAAGAAAAAAAAGTACAGCAAAGATAACACCCTGGATCACTTGGACCCTACTCAGCTCAAGTATTTTAACCATTAAGAAAAAGCAATTTTAGGGGCAGCTAGGTGGCTCAGTGAACAGAGCACCAGCCCTGGAGTTAGGAGGACCTGAGTTAAAATCTGGCCTCAGACACTTGACACACTAGCTGTGTGACCTTGGGCACTTAACCCCAATTGCTCTGCCTTCCCCTCCAAAAAGACAGAAAGAAAAAGCAGTTTTAGAACTGCTGGATATCCTTAAAATTTGAATAAATAGAGACCTTTAATGATGACTGAAAGAATTAGTAGTCACTTAAGCTATCAAACCCAAACTAGAGTGCATCTTGTCCTGGCCAATTTGACATAGAATTGAGTGTAGAAAACTAAACTGTTATGCAAAAATGTTGTTAAAACAAATACCATGAGGATACTTTATCTCTGATGAGAATCTAATATCTAAAATATTAGGAAACTAATAAAGATATAGGACCAAAAGCTATTACCCAGTAGAAAAACAGTCAAAGAATAAGTAAATAGTTCTCAAAATACTGTAAAAGTATAAAAGATTGTTTCAGATCATCAGTCATGGGAGAAATACAAACCAAAACAACTCTGAGGTTTCATCTCACACCCAGTAAATAGACAATGATAACAAAAAAAAAAATGGGAAGAGTAAATATTGGAGGGATTAAGGGATTGCTTCAACCATTCTGGAAATCATTTTGGGATTAAGTAGCTAAAATGTCCCTGCCCTTGACACAGATATCTTCCTGCTAGGCATATGCTCTAAGGAAGTCAAAGACAGTAAAGCAGAAAGGCAGGATGGCATAATCTATAGAGATTTGTCCTCAAAGTCAGCAAAATGTGTCGAGTAGCCATGTTGGCCTTGTAAGTAACTCATTCTTTCAGTACCCCAGGCAACTCCTTAAGACTATGAGTTGTAGAGAAAGGCCTTTCCTTATCTTGAAGTTCTTTATACAAATGAAATGACAGATCCAGGACTTTTTGCTATACACCAAAGTATTGTTAGTGACACTTTTTGTGGTGACAGAATTGGAAACAAAGTAAATGCCTATTGACTGTGGAATGGCCAAACTAATTCTGATACCTAAATGATGTGTTACATCATGAAGAACAATGATTCAGAAGAATTTGAAAAAGCATAGGAAGTCATAGAAATTGATGCAAAGTGAATTAAGAAACTAGGCAAACTATACATATACACTAACCACAAAAATGAAATGGATGGGGAAAAATGAAACTGAATACAATGTAATTGTAATGATTAATGATCTTAGAAGAGATGAGAAAATATACCTCCTCTCTGTTGCAGAGGTAAGAGACTTGAGTGTGGAACATTGCATTTACTGTCAGACTCTCCATGAGTTGCTTAGTTTTGCTAAATGCTTTATTATTTGTTGTAAGGGTGAGAGAGGGATTATAGTCAGAAATGAATGAATGCATATAAAGACAAAAAATAACAAATTATTTTAAGTGAACACATTTCTAATAGTCAATTTTCTAGTCTTTAGTACCTAAGAGATGGAGCAGCTTTGATGAGCTGATTCTACTGGATGGAATGGGAATGGGAGTGGGAGTGGAAATTTGAAGATCTTCCCTGCCCCTTAATAGACCTAGGGGGGGATTTGAAGATCTTCCCTACTTTTAAAGTAAACTCTGTCCCCTAATAGGCATCACATGGAATAGAATCACATGGAGCCTGTGATGGAGGGAATTTGCTGAAGGGTGGAGCAGAGCCCCCAGTAAGCTGGGAGTCACAGCCAGAGAAACGGTGTGAGAGAGAGGTTTATGAGTAAATATTGGTTTGTGGGAAGGCTGAAGGATGCTGTGGCTCTCAGGGTTTTTATGGCTTCTTAATATCTTTGGTACTATGATAGAATTGGCTTCCTGGTTTTGGGATTAGGTTTTCTTGTGTCTAAATAAATGCTCCAGTTCTGTCCTCTACATGGAGAGTTTGGTATATTTTGCGATTTAATGCCATGCAATATTTATAGTTGTGGTCTTTATTGTGATTGTGGGCGCTGTAAATATTGCATTGGTACTACACTGGATCAATAAGAAGTGTTCTTAATTTAGTGAAGAAGAATATGCCACCCCCATTCCTTTCCTCTTTTGTCTTGAATCCTTTTAGTCAGTCAATTAAGAAGCATTCATTGAACACCTTCCCTGCCATGTACTCTACTTAGCCCAGGAGAAATACAAAGAAAGGAAAAAAAAACAGTACTTACTCTCAAGGAGTTCCCAATCTAATGAGGGAGATGGCGTGTCTCCGTGGGGTGTTAAAAGGTTGTTTTATTTAGGTGGTTGCAGGGATGTGTTGGAAGCTTCAGTGTAATAATAAGTATAATTCAGTGTATACAGCTGGGTTGTTCAGTCATGTCCTCCCCTTTGTGAGTACATTTGGGGTTTTCTTGACAAAGATACTGGAGTGGTTTGCCATTTCCTTCTCTAGCTTATTTTACAGATGAGGGAACTGAGGCAAAGTTAAGTGTCTTGTCCAGGGTCACATAGCTAGTAAGTGTCTGAGGCTGGATTGGAACTCAGAAAGATGAGGCTTCCTGACTCCAGATTTGGCACTTAATCCACAGTGCCACCTAGCTACCCCTACAAAGTGATGAAGAAAATGTTAAAAATGTAGACTAAAGGAGCGGCAAGGTGGTACAGTGAATAGAGGACCAGTCCTGGAGCCAGGAGGACGTGAGTTCAAATCCAGCCTTAGATACTTAATCCCAATTGCCCCACCCTCCCCACTCCAAAAAAAAAAAATGTAGACTAAAAAGTATATTGTGGGCACTTTTACCCCCTAGAGTTGGTTGTTAAACATTACCAACACAACCCAGGGATGTTTGTGTAGGAAGGATTATGAAGACTTAAATAATTATTGCTTCTTGCTGTGCCTCTGAAGACATGCACTATCAAATATTTTCTTACATACTCAAATTATTGAGTCAGTAAATATTTATGTATTTCTAACCACGGGTAGCACCCTATGCTAAGTTGTGTAGGGAATACAATTATGAGTAAGACATGATCACAAGTTTCTTAGCATCAAGTAGATGAGTTTATCGGATCTTAATGTACAAGATTATTTGATCTCTACAATTTACTGTAACTGGATCGACAAAGAATTATTTTTAGGAAATCCACAGAAATTGAAAATAATTATGCAGAAAGATTCCTTGTAAAGGTAGTTGCTATAATAGGATGAGCCCTGTCAAACACTTTATTATTATTATTTTTTAATTTGCTTTTTGGAGGGGGGAAGGCAGGGCAATTGGGGTTAAGTGACTTGCCCAAGGTCACACGGCTAGTTTTGTGTTAAGTTGAGGCCGGGTTTGAACTCAAGTCCTCCTAACTCCAGGGCCTGTGCTCTATTCATGGCACCACCTAGCCACCCCTGTCAAACACTTTAAAATAGAGAAGGAGGCACTATATAATCAATTGATTTCTCTTATTATTGATAACATTGGTGAGCTAATTCTATTGATGAGGCCACAATTTTTTAAATGGCACATTTTCTTTTTTTTTTTAAGTGGAAGCTTGTTTAATATTGCTCTACCATCATCCTGAAAGGCATAATAATTTGAGTTACACATCTGAACTGATTGGAGTTACAGAATCCTATCTCCTTTTTGCATTTAACAATATATACAATATAAAATAAATACATTTACACAAATGGACATTTGTTGGAGCACACAGTATGATACACATCACAAAAATATACAATTGATTGCTTTACAGATGTGAAGCCCATTTACAGCTATGGACATGGTTTTAGTTTTTGTTTCATTTTTTTTTTTTTTTTTAACTACTGGCTATTATGCAACTCCTGGATTATTATAAGCAGTTTAAATTTTTTGTCCTTTTACAATCTTTGCACATAAGACAAATGGCACATTTTCAATTCATATGGTCACTATTTAAGAACTTTCATTGATAGAACTGAATTTATGCCAAATGAATAATAAACAGAATTGCAAATTGCCTAAGATAAGCTGCTTTAGGTAAGAAGGGAGCTTTAGAGTTCAGGATTTGTCTCCTAAATATCCCTGCCTGCTAATTACGACTAGTTACTTGGAGGAAGATTTCCTGATTTTACCAGAATTTCCTTTTTGCTGTCTTCTCAGGTGAAGAGTTCCCATTTATGAGGTTGCAGCAAATTGGAGTAGGTTGGTGGTAAAAGGAGAAACTTATGAGAAGTAGGGTGTTACAGCTGAAGGAAGCTAGGAGACCTGAGTTTTAGTTTGCTCCTGCCCAAGTCACTTGATTTAGACATCAGTTTCCTTGTCTGTAAAATTAAATTGGACTAGTTTTTTTTTTTTTTCAGTTCTGTGATTCAGAGTTCATAGACTAAGGGAGAAACATTAGGACATGGCCCAAATTCAAAGACAAGTAGGTTACCTACACCAAGGATACTCTAGGCAAACTGGTTTTTGGAAACCAATGCTGTCACTTGGATTTCACCCACCTATTATTAAATTGTTCCTATCCTGGAGGAGGGTCATAGCAGATTGCTTTTTCTCTGAAACGATGCTCAATATTCTTAAATAAACAGTGGAATGAGTAATGTGGGAATGGTCAAACTTATCCAAAGAATTATTCATTCCATCCATTTGCTTTCTTTGCCGCTTTTTCTTTGATATTTTAAAATGTTACAAATAGAAATAAATGACGTTAGTAGGGCTTGACTGTGGCTTAGTAAGGAGTTTGTTAGGTGGGATAGTGGGGAGACATAGTAGATCATAGCACCTCTATGGGACCATTTTCTTCACCCTCAGTGTCTCTTTAAATGCCTTGGACAAGTGTAGAGAGAGTTTTTTGGTTTGTTTTGTTTTTGTGGTGAGGAGACCAGTTGTTTCAATCATCTCCATGATCCAATGAACTCTCTACTACTTATTATCTATTAACTACTACTTGGGTGAGCCACACCCTCTCAGCCTCAGTTTCTCCTTCTGCAAAATGAAATGGTTGGACTATGTGACCTCTAAGGGTTTCTTCCAAGTCTAAGTCTTTGATTTTATCATCCCAATAAAATTGGTCAATTAGGTAACAATTGGCCAGATAGGGTGGCAGTCTACACTGATTGATTGCCAACTTCCCCCTTCATTTTATACTGGTAGATACTGTCCTCTATAGTGTTTATATTTTGGGGGCCATAGGAAACACACTTTATATAACAAAGTCCATGTATATGGACTCCCTTAGAACCACTATGGTGTAGTGGATAGGATGGGGAGTCAGAATGACTTGGGATCAAATCCAACCTCAGGAAATTCCCATTTGTGTGAACCTGGCAAGTCTTCATTTTTCTGGGCCTCAGCTGCTTCATCTGTCAAATGAGGGGATCAGACTGAATAGTCTTGAAGGTCCTTTTCAGCTCTAAATCCAGGATCTTATGAAGAACAGTGAACTTATACTGTACCCAGATACCATGGAAGGAAATGAGTTTCCTTTTTCTGAAAATTATGTGTTAAAAGGTCAGATGGCAAAAGCAAGAAATACTTATTTGAAAATAAGGCTGAGCCCATCCAACAGTATTTTATTAAATAATTTGGTTAATGTTAACATGAAATATAGCCAAGACAACCCATTCACCATTACTAATCTTGTTGTGCACAATCCTTGATCACAGATGGAAGTCTATGGCTTTGCATGATACACAGGAGTGAGACATCTGGCTGAGAAGTGAGAATCCCATCAATCACTTTTCACTTGAATATTCTGTCATCACAGGGATAAGGCCAGAATAGAATTAGGGAAGTTAACCCAGAAAACAAGAGCAAAACGAACGCTGACTCTTGGGAGGGTCAGTATGTCTCACTTGCAGCCTTAGTTGCTGGATTGCCCTCCTCCCCAGACATTTTTTATGAAGGTCACAAGACTGCAGGTGGTTGTGGTACCTTTTCCATGAGCTGTGTGGGCCCAGAAACTCTTTGTAGCTACAACCACCTGGTACTCAGTGGATAAGTAGATAGCAGAGACACCTTTCTTGAGTAGGAGGCTTTTCATGCATAAAGAGAAATGGCTTTTGAAGATTGAACTTGCTGTAATTTTTAGGTGTTGAGGGGATGTTTTGTTTATTTTTAAATGTGACACTATCTGCTTTAGATTAATCCAGTACTGGGGAATTATTTGGCTTGCTTCTGCTGTTCCCAGAAGCTCATAAATTTCAGATGTGTCTTAAAGCTAATCAGATCTCTAAGCCAAGGGTTTTTAAGGGGTGTCTGTGAACTTGTTTTTTTTAAAATATGTTAATAATTTCATTTCAACGTAACTGGTTTCTTTTGTAATATTAGGTATTTTTTTAAAATGCATTTTAAAAGCACTATTTTAAGAAAGGATCCATAGACTTCACTGGGCTTCCAAGGAGGTCCACAGAAAAGGTTGGAATGATGGAAATCATTTGAAACAATATTAAAGCTCTTCCTTGAATCTTCAAAATTAGAGTCTTTTTTTCCTTAATAGGAAACCTAAGGATTTGTAGCCAATGCAGGAAAACAAGAACATAATCACTTCCCCCACCCCCCTTCCCCAGTGTATGAAAACATAAGCTTTCTTAGTCGACCAGATTATAAAATGATCAACTATTACTTTTCAGTCATGGTCAGACTCAATTGACATCCTATCATTTGTCACAGGGAAAAAAGGCATCATTAGTAAACTGATTCAACAAAACTCTAGTCTCAAGTGATGAACTGTATAGAAAGGCAGGCAGATACTTTATCCACAGCTAAGGGGATAATACTGGCCTATTTGTTGTTCCCTGAACATTTTCTGCCTCCTCCTGCTTAGAGTACACTCCTTTCTCAGTCTGTTTCCTAGAATCCTATTACTTTCAAGACTCAGCTCACATGTTGGAAGCCTCTACTGGAAGCTTCATTATGTTTTTTTCCCCTTTATCTCAAATTATGGTGTAACAATAATATTTGCATATGTGTTTTATTGCCCCAAAAGAACACAAACCCCTTCTGAGGAAGAATGGGTTTTATGTTTAGTCATTTATTTCCATTGCCTTACACTTAAGAGCAAGTACTTAATAAGCTAAGTGCGTGTTGGATTGGAAGATCATTCATATTTGAGAAATAGAATCTAGTGCCTTTTTTTCAGAACTGAATTTATGTTCATTGAACTCGTCCCTTTGATTTCTATGTCATCTGTATTGAAACAGAAATAACTGCCCATTAATGTACAGGATTCATGTCTCCGTGCAAGAATTGCAACAGCAAGGAATCTCTTTAAAATATTTTTAAAATAATACCAATATTAACTGGAAATGAGACTGAGAAAAAATACCATGATAGGCAAATTTAAATAATAGATACAGTGACCTTGGACACAGAATGGCATTGTTCAAGGTTATACAATGTGCTGCTGGAAAGAATGAAGTTGAGCTGTGTCAACATGACATCAACCCAACTGACCGTAAAGTGAAAAAACAAATCAGCCGATCCAGCTGAATGTTGAATCGCTCACAGCTAATCTGACTGACTTTTTCAGAGAATCAACTAGGTTGCTTGGGTGTTGGGTCTAGGTCACCTAAAGGGTAGGGTATTCCAATTATTCAGAGCTTGAAGCCTGACCAGAAAGTTGGAACAAATGACGTTCAGATGTCTCTAAGCCAAGAAATATAAAGAAATTATGTTGATTTGAAGCCATTTCCCCCTCCCTTTTGGGTACATTACAGTGCAAATCTGGAGAATGTCTGTCTGAGTAGCAGGAGATAGAGATAAGGGCAATGTTCTTTAGTCTAATTATTTTTTCCCATCCCTGTAGGGCACAGCACTACATCTTCCCAAGCAGAAAAGGGAGAAAACCACATCCACTGACTACTCTTGTTGTAGGGGAAGGCAAATGCTTTTTATCTAGCCTGTCCTCTCCCTTACCTTCCTCCAAGCCCAAACCCCACCCCCCAAAAAACACCAAAAAATTATACCACAAAACCTTCACAGGGCTCCCCTCTTTAGACTGATGAAATCCCATACTGATTAAAAAGTCAGAGAATCAGGCTTACTCATAATACAGAATACCTTTCCTCTGATGGATACAAAAGTGCTTTCATGTGTACACAGAACCAGATTTTAGCCCACTAGGGTCCCATTTTAGACCACAGAACTGAATGACCCCAGGCCTTAGTCATAATGATTTGCTACCACAAACCTACATGATCCCCAAATTGGTAGAGACCTAGAAACATGTCTGCTGAACTGACTGCTGAGCAAGGAGCAAATATAATTTCTTCTGGGTTTCTGCTATTCATGGAGGTGAGTAAATTAAGCATGGCAAGAGTACAGCTGATTTGGTTTCTCCCCCACCTGCACAAATTCCACATAGAATACTAAATTAGCCACAAGATGGACGTTAGCAGCCTCAAAGAGTTGACTTCCAAAGGCAACCAGTTCCTAAGTAGGCATTTGAGAATTCATTACTCAAGTCATCAGTTTCCTTAATTCATGAGAAATCTTAATCAATTTCAATCATTTCACATGTAAATTCATGGAAAAACTGGGGAGCAATCTTTGTCATAATCAATAGCACCCTGAAAATCATAGACTGTTGCTGGAAGGGACCTTACACAGAAACCACCTAGTCCAACCCCCTCGGTGGGTAAGATAAGGAAACTGAGGGTCACAGTGGTGAAATAATCTGTCCAAGAACAGAGAGATAGTTAAGAGTCAGACCTGGGACTATGATCTTGGTTTTTTGACTTAGTTCAATGTTTCATCACTAAGGAATCATATTTTAAAGGAGATTAATTCATTTGTTAAATAGAGTACAATCTCCTTGAGGGTAGGCACTATTCCACTTTTGTCCTTGTATCCCTAAAATTTATAGTACCTGGCACATAGTAAGAATTTAATAATTGCCTGTTGATTGATTGATTTTCCTAATCAACAAAACAGTATTGCTAATATATAGAGTGTAGAGATCTATTTCTCTATAAACTATAATTATTTGGTTGCTCAATCAACAAGTAATTATTAAACTCTTGCTATATATTTATATATATCGCTGGATTTTTATTATACATATATACATATATGTATAAATCACTGGATTATTTTCTATTCACCCAGTTGCCCTAAATGACACATTTTAGGTTAAGGTGGAAATATTCCATATCAAGGTTAAAATTTACTGAGGGGCAAAGAGATCCTGGGCCATTCTGAAAGAATCATCACTTGTTTTTCGTGGCTGACAAGAACTGAACAGGATATAGCATCAAATCACCATCTTCCCATGTATATAGATGCTGATCTCTCCGATTGTAAGCTAACATGGTAAGAACAGACTGCGAAGTTCTTAGGTCAAAACTCACATTGATCTGTTTCCCCTTTAACAAATCAAAAGCAAAGGTTATCTTCATGTCTTTGGTGTCGGTGACATAGAGGATGCCACAGGCAACAAAGGCATTGCCCGCTTTGGATTTGGGGTACGTGGTGTTGATGTGCTGGACCACTGAGAAGGTACTTTCCTCTAGCTGGGCCACAAAGATACTGGACTCATCCAGACTCGAAGCATAGATAATCCAAAGGCCCTTTTCATCAACTGCCAAATTGAAGTATGTCTTTGAGTTTACAGAGAGATAATTCCGACCACTATGCAAGGCATTTTCAATCTTCAGTGTTTCAGATGTTTCTGTTGCAAATTCAAATCTGAAAAAAATTTTAAAAAAAGTCAGTATTTTCATGCAGAGAGGGAGAACCCCCAGTGGAACTCAAGTGTATTATATTTCCATCATTCTGACAGAGATACATTGAGAGACTGGCTGATAACAGTGATATTCTGAAGCATAGTTCTGGTCACATCACTCTGGTTGAAACATGCCCTTTATGGAGAATCTATAATATATCTCATTCATTTGCTAAATAGAAAGTAAACTCCTTGAGGGCAGGCCCTATTTGACCAGGACACAGGCTCAATATTTCTTTTTTATTTTCTCTGTGGACACAGGCTTCTTTACTGGTCCCGTCATCAGCAGTGGCCACGACACGGGCCCATCCCCACACATGATCTGTGACATGGTCACTATTACATATATGTGAAGTAGAAGACCTGAGTTTGGATCCAGCCCCAAGCACTTAGTAACTGTGTGACCCTGGGCATGTTACTTAACCTCTGTTTGCTTCAGTTTCCTTATCTTTAAAATGGGATCATAATAGCACTTACTTCCCAGGGTGGTTGTCAGGATCAAATGGGCTATTATTTGTAAAGGTTTTGTAAATATTTTTTTAAAGCAATTGGGGTTAAGTAACCTGGTCATTATTTATGTGTGGGTGCTCATTTTCTGAGGCCGGGGCTGATCCCGGGTCATCCCGATGCTGGGGCCACTGCTTTACTCACTTTACCACCTAGCCACCCCTAGTTTTGTAAGTATTAAAGTACTATATGAATGCTAGAAGACCTGAGTCCACATCTAAACTAAGACCCTTACTAGCTGTGTGTTGTTGTTAGTCGTTTCATTCATATCTGACTCTTTGTGACCCCATTTGGGGTTTTCTTGACAAAGATACTAGAGGAGTTTGTCATTTCCTTCTCCAGGTCATTTTACAGATGAGGAAACTGAGGCAAACAGGGTAAAGTGATGTACCCAGGGTCACACAACTAAGAAGTGTCTGAGACCAGATTTGAATTCAGGAAGATGAATCCTTCTGACTCCAGGCTCAGTGCTTTATCCATTGTGCCACCTGGCTTCAATCAGGATCCAGGAACACAATTTTTATTAAATTCTATGAAGTGACAACTGGTTAAAATCAGTGCTATGATTTGAACTTGGCAAGGTACTTAGTCACATAGGGTACAATGCAAGGTGTGAACATGTGTGAGAATACAATGAAGGATGCTTTAAATATTATTTTTGGTAAATGCACATATTTTGAACACTAGAACAGTCCATTCTCCATTATTTTGTAACATCACAAATCACAAGCATTACAGTGCAGGATCAAAACTTGGCAGGAAGTGACACAGGATTTATGAAACACAGTCCCTGAAAGGTGGATGATAAAGCACGCCCAGAGTAGATCACTCATGGGGATCATGACTCAGCTCTGTGCCCTCCTTTTGAACACTAGAACAATCCATTCTCCGTTATTTTGTAACATCACAAGTCACAAGCATTGCAGTGCAGGGTCAAAACTTGGCAGGAAGTGACACAGGATTTATGAAACACAGTCCCTGAAAGGTGGATGATAAAGCATGCCCAGAGTAGATCACTCATGGGGATCATGACTCAGCTCTGTGCCCTCCCTATGGTCCAAAGCCCTTTGTTTCAGTTCTCAGAGATGGTGCCTAATACCCTGGTCAGGAGATTGGCAGGGAAAGGGAATCATCACTCTAGATCTGAAAGAGACCATGGAGATCATCTGGCCCAAATCTCTCCTTTACAGATGAGGAAAATGAGGACAAAAGAAGTGATCTAGAGAGTTGTGGCAGAGACAGGGCTCCAACCCCGAGGCTCTGAAATCCGGGTTGCATTAAAATATGCCTTGGGCCTTCTCTGTTCAGAGAACTCTTACACACCGGAAGATCAAAGTGTTATTACATGACTATATATAAGAAAATACTGATATGGATATAAAGAGGCAATCTCAGAGGAATCAAGTGACTTTAGCACCAAGTTAGCAGCAGAAAGAGAGCTAGACTCAATCCAAGGCTTTTTTCCACCAGTCTGTCCTGATAAAGAGGCAGGTATCACAACCTGACCAATGTTTAATGTGAAGGTATATGTAGGACCTATATCAGACTGCATGCCACCACGGGGGGAAAGGGAGGAGGAGAGGGAAGGGGAGAAAATTTGAAGCTCAAGGGATTGTGGAATTGAATGTTGTAAACTAAAAGTAATTTTGAAAAAAGAGGCAGGTATTGATACTTCAATGGACAGAGTGCTGGGCTTAGAATCAGAAAAACCTGAGTTCAAATCCAGACTCAGACCCTTACTAGCTGTGTGACCCTGGGCAAGCCATTTTACCTCTGTTTGCCTTAATCCACTGGAGGAAAAAATGGTAAACTATTCCAGTATACTTGTCAAGAAAATTCCATGGGGGCAGCTAGGTGACGTAGTGAATAGAATACCGGCCCTGGGGTCAGGAGGACCCGAGTTAAAATCTGGCCTCAAACACTTGACACACTTACTAGCCGTGTGACTTTGGCCAAGTCACTTAACCCCACTTGCCCTCCAAAAAGCAAAAAAAAAAGAAAGAAAGAAAAAGAAAAAAAGAAAATCCCATGAATGGCTTTGGTTCATGGACTCATGAAGAGTTGGACACAATTGAACAACACCAAATCTTAAAAAAAAAATCCAGATCTCTAGTTTCATTGGTGAAACTACCAACAGAGACCAGCATCTGTTGTGCCATTTATAATCTAGTGGCCAACACAGACCAGCATCTGTTGTGCCATTTATATATAATCTAGTGGCCAACAGAGACCAGCATCTGTTGTGCCATTTATAATCTAGTGGCCAACACAGACCAGCATGTTGTGCCATTTATAATCTAGGAGGACTTAGAAGTTAGTGACTTGTCCAAGGTCACACAGCCACTACACCTGTCATAGATGGGAGTTGGACTCGGGTCTTCATGACTCCAAAGGCCATTCTCTATCAGCCGTGCCATGCTGCCTCTTTGACAAATCACTATAATATAAGACACTAACAGCTATTTAATAAGAAAAGAGGGAGCTGGCAGTATGGTGGATCATGTGCTGGGCCTAGAGTTAGGAAGACTTCCTCTCGAATCCAGCCTCGGATACTTACGAAGATGTGTGACCCTGGCCAATTCACTTAACCTCTATTTGCCTCAGTTTCCTCAACTATAAAATGAGGATAATACTAAAGCACCTACCTCCCAGGGTTGCTGGAAGGTTCAAATGAGACAGCCTAGTACCTAGTGGTTGTGATATGAATGCTTCTTACCTTCCCCTTTTTAGAATTTAGGGGCTGTCTGACCCACCCTTTCCATGTTCCTGGAGAAATTCCTATCTAAACAGACCTGGTGTAAGTGAATTATAGTCAACAGCTTATTTAGCTGGAGAAATGGAAGTCTGAGCAGTTTAGTCAAGGGCTGTAATCATAAAATGAACACCAGAGGGAGTCATTGAGAAGCAAAAGAAACTTTCAGAAATCACTTTGAGAAAATCGTCCAGTGCTTGAAGATTGACAAAGCTCTCTGCCTCAGGTGCAGAGATTAGCATCCCCATTTCACAGATGAGGAAGCTGAGGCTTAAAGAGGTTTCGTGTGCAGAAGCAAGATAGCAAGACGCTCTAGTAGAGTGATATCAAACTCATTTAGAAAGGGAAGCCATGAGCCTGAACATAAGGAACCCTGCAAGCTGCTTCGTAACTTAGGAAGCCACAAATTAACACTATCTATGCTGTATTAAATTTTTTATTTTGTTAAACATTTCCCAATTACATTTTAATCTGATGTGGCTGCATTCAGGAATTTTGCAGGGTACCAGCCCTAGAGTCAGGAGGACCTGAGTTCAAATCCAGTCTCAGTCTCAGACATTTGACACTTACTAGCTGTGTGACTCTGGGCAAGTCACTTAATCCCAATTGCCTCAAAGCCCCCTCTCCCTCCAAAAAAAGAAAGAAAGAAAGAAAGAAAGAAAGAAAGAAAGAAAGAAAGAGAAAGAAAGAAAGAAAATAAAGAAGTAAAGGACAGAAGTAAAGAGGCAGAGAGGTCCACATCTCCGCTGTAATGGATTCAATACTGGACTTAGAGCGAGGAAGTGCTGGGTTCCCTCTCTGTGTGTGTGTGTGTGTGTGTGTGTGTGTGTGTGTGTGTGTGTGTGTAGTTCCTGTTCTCAAGGACCATCCAGTCCCATTGGGGAAAGAAGACACCATGAGGAGATTAACTTATTCAACTTTGTGTTGTTAGTTAAGGGCCCAATGAGTGGCAGAGGCAGGAATCATAAGATCAGAAAGCCAGAGCTCTGCCTGGGGACCTCTGAGACTGCTCAGTTTAAACCTTCGAGTTACAGATGAGGATCTTGAGGTCTGGACAGATTATATAGCTTGCCCAGGATCTTCCTGACTCCATGTCTAGCCCTCTCTCTATGATACCACTGGAGGAAGGACTTCAGAGGCAGAAGAGGTCACCTTGGGCTAGGTCAAATCCCAAAAGCATCCCTGCCTTCTCACTACTATCTTTCAAATATTCATTCTCAGCTTCAAAATAGTTGATTTGGGGGCGGCTAGGTGGTGCAGTGAATAGAGCACCGGCCCTGGAGTCAGGAGGACCTCAGTTCAAATCCAGACTCAGACACTTAACACTACTTGTGTGACCTTGGGCAAATCACTTAACCCCAATTGCCCTACATTCCCCCCTCCAAAAAAGCAAAAACAAAACAAAACAAAATAGTTGATTCCCAAATCCGTGGAAAAGCAGTATGGTGTGTGCAAATGAGCCCTGGGCTTGGAGTCAGAGACCTAGTTTCCTACCCCATCTGTCCCTATCACTTGTTAGGGGTATAGTCATGGACAAATCATAACATCATAGAATTAGGACTGGAAGGATCTTCAGAGGCCATCTAGTCCAATCACCTCATTTTTCTAGACGAGGAACTGAACTCCAAAGAAGTAAAATCACTTTCCCAAAGCTTAGATGGCTATAAAATGTCTGAGGAAAAATTTGAGCCCAGTACGTCCTGTCTCTAAGCCCAGTATCAAATCCATTACAGTGGGGGTGTCATCCTCTCTGCCTCGTGTGTGTGTGTGTGTGTGTGTGTGTGTGTGTGTGTGTATGTGTGTGTGTGTGTATGAGGGGGAATCTCCCCTTTCCCAATCAATCAATCAATCAATCAATCAGTATTTATTAACTATTATGTGCCAAGCACAAGGACCTGTTCTAGCTGCCTCTGTTCCAGGGGGACATGGGGATTCATCTTTTATGAAGCATTAGGGCACTGACCTTGAAGTCTGGATTGAATCTTCCTCTGACACTGACTCTCTGTGTGACAATGGGCAGCTTATTTAACTTATCTAAGTTATCTAAGTCTCAGTTTCCTCATCCTGAAAATAGGAATAATAAATCATATCCAGGCTACCTATCTCTCAGGCTTGTGATAATCAAATGGGAGAGTGTATATAAAGTATTCTGAAAATTTTAAATCACTCTGTAAATGTCTATTATTTTCATCTCTCTCTGTCCTTCCTTCTCTGTCTCTCTTTATCTCTCTGTCTTTGTGTCCCTATCTCTGTCTCTTTCTGTCTGTCTCTGCTGTCTTTCTGTCTCTCTTTGTCTCTCTCTCTGTCTCTCTCTCTTCCTCTCTCTCTCTCTCTTTCTGTCTCTGTGTCTCTGTCTCTGTCTCTGTGTCTCTGTTTCTGTCTCTGTCTCTGTCTTTGTCTGTCATAAACAGTAGACTGCCTCTGGTACAAAAAAGTCAGGACAAGAGCTCTTTGAGCCCTAGTCAGGGTTGATTTTGAGTTGAACCAACAGTGGTTGCTTGATGACCCCGTTGCTGCCCTGGGAGACTTTCTTGAATTTCTAGTGAAATCCAGGGTTCGGTGTCAGGCAGAGCCACAGCCTGACTTCCACCAGATTTCAGCAGTGGGCTCTCGTGGCACAAAGGACCCAGAAAGTCAGAGCAGACTACATAAAATCCATCTATGTTCTCTCCAGTATTGGCTGCATCTTCCCTCAGGTCCCCAACTTGGCCAGGAGGAAGAGGCTTACTCCTTGCTCCTCACTAGCAATCCCAGACCAACATTACTCAGCAACTCTTCTCCTTTGAGGTTCACTTCACCCATTTATATCACCCTTCCCAGGTCATAGTTGCTACACTTACTTTCCTCCACATCGTTCTCTCTTCTTTCCTCGAGTTCAGCACTCTTCCCCACCTCCAAACTCCTCCTCTCCCACTAGGGAACTCCAGTATACATATCGATGTGAACACTGGCCTCCCAGTCCATCTGCTTTCCCAAATTACATGATCTGTGTTTTTTACTTTACCTCAAAGAACACTGGACAAGCTATTGGATGCACTATTGTCTGATACTCCTCCACCCTTTCGTAGCCAGCTTCCTAGAAAAAAGTCCTTTATATTCTGCCCCTCCTTCACTTCCCTTTCTCTTCTCAGTCTCTTGCAATCTGGATTTCATTCCCTGATTGACTGAAACTCTCCCTCCAAGATTACCCCCAATCTAACTGCTGAATCCAGGACTCATCCTCTTGACTTGTCTGCATCATTTGACGGCTTTGACCGCCTCTTTCTCCTTTGGGTTGGTGATGCTGCCCTTCTGGTGCCCCTCCCACTTGTCTGGCCACTCCTAGGTGTCTTTTGCTGGATCTTCACTGATATCCTCCTCTCTGTGCACGAGGTTCTATTCTGGGACCACTACTCTCTTGATAATCTTGTCAGCTCCCATGAGTTCAAGTATCATTCCAATGGAGATGACTCCCAAAGCTCTATATTCAGTCCTTGTTTTTGTCTTGAGCCCCAGCCCTACATCACCAGCTGCCTCCTGGACATCTCCACCCAGAGGCTCCATATACCCCCTCAAATTCCCATGTCCATAACAGAACTTCTTATCTTTTTCATCCAAACCCAGCCCTCTTCCTAACATTCCCATATCTGCTAAAGGCACCACCACCTCGCAGCCACCTAGATTTACAACTTTGGATCATTTTCAATTTTTCACTCCCAGGTCTTATGGATTCTACCTCCAAAACAACTACCCAAACCATCCTTTTCTCTCCATTCACAGGGCCACCATCTGACTTCAGGTCCTCATCACCTCTCACCTGCACCATTACAAGAACCTCTTAGCTGGTGTCTTTGTACCAGGACTCTCTCCTTTCCAATATGTCCTTCACATAGATATTAATGGATGAACAACAAATTGCTATTCCTAAAATACGGGTGTTATGTTGTTCCCTTGATCAAGCAATTTTTGGTGTGCTTTTTTCCTCCCAATTTTATTGATTGTTTTGTTTTTATATTATAAACATTTACAAATTGTTCTCACTTCAGGAGCGGTCTCCTCTAGCAAAGTAAAGCAGTTAGGTAAAATTAATACTATAGTGACCTCATCTGAAAGGTCACGCAACATTCCATATCTTTAGCCACAAGCCCACCACTGCCCCATCCCTAACTCTTGTCATCAAGCAGTTTTAATTGTCTCTATAATAATTGACTGAATGACTGTCTGGCATTTAAATACAATGGGACTCCTACCTATCTTTCCACATTGATTTCACATTACTTTTCCCTTGGTTACTCTTTAAGCCATAGTGATTGAGTGAGTATCAGGTCAAGGGAAGAGACTGCTCTAAAGGCAGAGATTGTGGTGTCTGAGACCTTTTGATCTCCAAAGACATGAAGGGGTGTTAGGAATTCAACAGCCACAAACTTGAGAAGGAGCTGTTTCTTCCTAATACCAGGAAAAGTTTCTTTTCTCAAAGGCTAGTGACCCTCTATCTTCTCATAGGATTTGTTGCCCTCCTATTTGGATACCATATCCAGGGATATCAGCCTTCTAAGCAGCCATTCAAAGTTGTGGCACCGAAGCATCCTGGGGGATATGGCACCTTCAAAGTACTGTTAACTCTCATGAGCACAGAGCATGTTAGTGGAAAGAGGACAAGACTGGGACTTAAGAGACTTGAGGCCTGGTTCTGGCTCTGTCATTCACTTGTCACGTGACCATAGGCAAGTCACTGGAAGGCAAAGTGGTAGATCAGGGATGTGCTGGTAACTAACAACCCACTTCCCCAACCATGTACACATGACCCACTTGAAAATTTAATCTGCATTATTAAATTTCCTTCATCACTTTCCTAAGTTTGGACAATCAACAAAGCAATAAATCAAACCCTCAATGGTAGCAAAGCTAAAACTGTGTCCTGCACCCTTGGGGATAAGGGGATAATGTACTAGATGTGGGGTCAGGAAGATGTGGCTTCAAATACGACTTCTGACCCCTAGTATCTGTGTGACCCTGGGTAAGTCATTTAACCTTTATGAAACTCATATTTTTTTTCTTAATAAAATTGTTTATCAATAAAATGGGGGCTAATAATACTTGTAGCACCTACCTTAGAGGTCAAAGGTAAGAATAAATAAGTAAATAAAGTCTTAAATTGCTAAATGAGTATCAACTATTAGGATTCTGATTCATTTCTCTTGGGTACAATTTCCTTTTCTTTAAAATGAGGGGAATAGATAAGCTAGATCAGTGGTTCCCATTAAGTGGTCTTCTAACCCTTTGGACAATGTTCTAGACAATGTTCAAAGGGGCTGGTACTAAAAATTCTTTAATGGTGCCTTAGGCAATAAAAAATCACAAGGAATATTATAAGTAGTGTATTAAATTGTTGCTATTAAAAATGGATCATGGAATAACAAAGATGACAAAAAGTACTGGGAACCACTGGGCTAGATGACCTGCAGGGCCCTTATATCTCTCAAATGTCAACATGTGATGATTAAATTGCACTCACCTCACAATGATGTTGGAGCCTCCTTTGTGATAGTAGAGGTAGTTGTTATAGACAGCATGCCCACAGCCATAGAAAAGGTACCTGAGTTTGATAAGCCTGTAACTGTCGTTCAGAAGGGAGCCTTCGTCCTTAAATTCTTTCACGGTGGAGCCTGTGAAGTGAGAACGAACAGAAAAGGAAGCCAAGGCATTTACCTATGTTCTGCAATCAAACACAGGAGCAGTTCAATTGGAAGACTTAGATTAATAAAGAAGACCAGAGGGGGATAAAAGCTAAAGTTTATATAGTACTTACTATATTCCAGGCACTGTGCTAAAATGTTTAGCTCTACAATTATGATCTCATTTCATTCTCGAAACAATCCTGAGATGCAAGTATATTATTATACCCATTTTATAGATGATGAAACTGAGACAAATAGAGGTCAAGTGGCTTGCCCAGAGCCACACAACTGATAATGAATGCACAATAAAGGAATTCTCTAGGTGGAGATCGAGGCTTCAGCCCCTTATCTTTACATCTGGACTGCTACATGGTCTGTACGTGCCCAGCTTTGCTGTTTCTTGTATGAGGTAGCTGATAGACCAGTGGATAGAGTGCTGGATCTGAAGTCAGAAAGATATGAGCTCAAATCTGGGCTCAGAGATTTATTAGCCGTGTGACCCTAGACAAGTCACTTAACCTCTCTTTATCTCAGTTTTCTTGACTGTAAAATGGGGGTAGTAATCCTACCTACCCTGCATGGCTGTTGTGAGGATAAAATAAGATAAGATTTGTAAAAATCACTTAGCATAGTCCTTAGAACATAGTAGGCACTATACAATACTTATTCCCCTCTCTTTTTGTGTTGCGTTTATTCTTTCTTGATGAATTGAAAGAGACAGAAAGATCTTGGGGACTTTCAATGTTGGAAGAGCCAGCAGAGTTTGCCCACAAACCCAATAAGAAGGGTTTAACCTAATCCAGTGCTAGATAAACCTGGTAGCCAAGATGCCATGTTCCCTAAACAAGGGAATCTATTACCTGGAAATGAACTTGATGACGGGAGGAATATTCATAGCAACTACTTTAAATCTGAGTCTGCCCTCCCCAGAGACTGAGGAAGGAGAGGGGATGGTGCACCCCTGGTTTGGGAGAGTGTGTTTATACTTCATATATCTTCTTAATAAATACACTTTTGTAAATGTTAATTGGTATCACTTGGTTATCAGTGATAACAGGAAGATGTGTAACAGGTTAAATGATAATCACTGGCAATGATACTGGGGGGGTTAGAAGAACCCCATTGCCTCTTGGTTGTACCCATAGAACCCTGATGAGGAAATGTAATCAACCCTATTCTGAGGACTTTACCTCCTAGTGCACGTGAGTGTTGGGAGACTAAGTGCAGAGTCTAACTCCATATGTATTTAACTCCCCTAGTAGAATGGAGCTCTCTGATGTCAAGGATTGTTTCTTAATTTTTATCCCTGGTGGATAGAATAACCAAAGTACCTACTATGTGCTGGGCACTGTGCTAAGTGCTAGGGATACAAAAATAGGCAAAAGATAGTGCTTGCCCCCAAAGAACTTACAATCTAATAGTGTAGTGTACTACGGCACATCATAGGTGCTTAATAAATTCTTATTAGTTGATCAGTTTATTGATTGAGATAGATCTTTCATCTCATTGGAGTAAAGTCTGCCTTCACCATTGCATATTGCTACTAATCTATCCTTTCTCCAGCTGTGGGTTTCTTTTTCAAGACCTTCCATAACACCTCCATGGAGAAAATCAATAAAAACTCCTATCTATATAGTATTTTAAGGTTTACAAAATGCTTTCCCCACAGCAACCCTTTAAGGCAGCCATTGCAAGTAAAAGCTGATCTTCTTTTCTAGTCAGCTATGCTTTTTAAAAACAATTCCGTTTCTTAATTAAATAACTACTAAATACAGTTCTATAAGGGTTTCAAAGAGAGATAGAGGGATGGCTAGATGGTGCATGAGTAGAGCACTGGTCCCGGAGTCAGGAGGACCTGAGTTCAAATCAAGCCTCAGACACTTAACAGTTATGAGCTATGTGACCTTGGGCAAGTCACTTAACCCCAATTGCCCTACCTTCCCCCCTCCAAAAAGCGAGAGAGAGAGAGAGAGAGAGAGAGAGAGAGAGAGAGAGAGAGAGAGAGAGAGAGAGAGAGTGGTTTAAGAGTATAGTTGGAAGACAGATGTTTATCCATCTAGCAGGCATCGATACCTGAGAAATGTTCAGTCACCCAAATTCGTTCATCATTCTTATCCACTGGTTCTTTCATCCACGTTCCAAATGTGTTCTTAATTTTTATTACCTGGGTGGGACTTCCAATAGATGCAATGATGCATTCTGCCAAAAGAGGAAAAGGGAGCATGACCATCATCTACAACCTTGAGATATCATCTTTGGGAATTTCAAAACAGAGAACACAGAATCTGTTACCAGCTTGTGGAGAATGGTGTTCATTGGCTTTCTCATCTGGTTTTCCTGCCAAAGTGTCATCATTTGGTGCTACACATGCATCACCTAAAGAGTTAAACAAAACAAAATAAATCCAGCTAATGTAGTAGGTTCTTGTTATAATATAGTCTTTGGGGAATCAAACTAGCACCTCCCTTATAGGCTAACCACAGCATATTGGGCCTTTGGGGGAATGGAACTATTAGGCTGGGTCATAGGGGCATGATTTTATTGGTGGGATATAAATCTTGGCAATGAGCCAATGAGATTCATTTCTATGTTCTTTAAGATTCTGACACCCAGGGAAAAACTCCAGATTGCAGTCAGGAGAGAGAGGCTTCCAAGCCTAGCTGTGCTGCTGACTCCCACTGGGACTTTGGAGAAATCATGTCATTTTTCTGGGTTTTGGTTTCCTCATCAGTAAAAGTAGGAGGTTGGGTTAGATGGTGCCTAAGGTCTTTTGAATTCTAAAATCCTATAATACTAAGTTTTATTGGAGCATGAGCTATCCTACTTTTAGCTAAATAAGGGGAAAGGTCTTAGTGTCTGCTCATAAAAGGATGTCACCTTCATGAAGCCTTCTATTTAGCTTCCTCCTTACAACCAAGGGAAAGTAATCTCGCCTTCAATTCAATTTATATGCTTGCTAAACTCGTTCCTAAAATTCCCCATAGCACTCTTCCTCCTACTTATCTCACTTTTTCTACCACATAGCTATGGTCTTGTCCTTGTTTCCCTTTCCATCAGATTTTAGACTTCTGGAAGGCAAAGCTTGAGTTGCATTTATTTTTGCTTCTCCAGTACTTAGTAATTGTTCCATAAATTATTGCTGAATGGAAGGAGGGTGTTGTTCTTCAAGCCCCAGTTCAGTTAAGCTTGCCCAGCATCCTGATGACTGAGGCCATCCAACGAGACAGTCAGGTTTTTATTGTCTAACACTACTCGGTGTGTTACTGGGGAAGCTAGGTATGACCTTGATCACTAAAATTTAAAATAAGCAGAAAGAGACAGAGAAAATAGGTTAAGTGGGTAGGTAGGTAGATGATGATGATGATGATGACCAAGGTTTGTGTGTGTTGAAAATTCTCTGGGATGCTTGAAACAGGCCAGAGTACCTAGATCATAGGGCATGTAGAAGCAAGTAAAAATTAAGTTGAAAGGGAAGGGAGGGGCCAAACTGTGAAGACCTTTAAATGCTAAACAGGGGATTTGATACATCATGAAGATCATTATGTGTGGGTCCAACTAATTCTCTTGTCTTCCCCTGCCTGGGTCATTCCAAATGTTTCCAGCATTTTCATGATGTTTCCCTCTATTTTCCCAATCAAATATTCATTTGGAATGACCCAGGCCTTCTTGCTGGTCTTCACACATGATACCTCTTAACACTTGCCTCTGTACTGACTGTGTGCCCCAAACCTGAAATGTATAGGATTTTACTCTCCTGCTCAAAAACTTGAGTTTTCCTATCAATCCTAGAATTCAATGTAAACTCCTGTCATTTAACCTACTACACAGTCCTACTACCTACCTTTCTAGCTTTATTTCACATTGCTCTTCTTCATACACTCTACATTAAAGCACTTTTCTCCTCACTGTCTATATAACTCACCAATGCCAGAAAACACTTTTAAAGGTGAGTGAGGGTTATTAGAGAGCTTAACAAATTTTTTTTGGTACTTGAGTCATGGTGGAAGGAGGGTACTTTCTCCCCAAATAATCACGCCTCTGACTATCCTCTAGGTGATGAATGCATAGGTCTGGGACACAGATAAGATGAGAAACAGACAAAGGAACCAACTGCTCAGGCCGAGGGGCCAATATGCTGGAGAATCCCAATCAGAGGAAGTGGTCTCAGTCTTCATCAGTTTATACTTTTGTTCACTGTGGAGTACCTTCTATTATTTTGATAAGTGCCATATCAAAACCACCGAAACTAAGAAGGCAAAATAGCATAGTGGAAAGAGAGCTGTGACCCTTGAGTGAGAGAACCTGTGGTCAAATTTCCACTCTTACTACCTGTGTAATCCCAGGCATGTGACTTAACCTGTCTAGGCTTCAATTGCCTCATTTGTAAAGTGAGAGGTTCAGATGATCTCTAAGGCTCTTTTTACCAATAAGAATTATGAGTCTAAGATGCCAAGAGGTGATTCATAGCAAAATTAAGTCATTTTCTTATCCATAAAAAGTGGGGGTTGGACCAAATCATAGCTAAGGTCCGTTCCAGGGACAAAATTCTTTGTGAAGTACTTCTCTCCTTGAATACAGCCTCTCTGGGGTTTATTTTGTGACTGCCCTATGGTTATCATGCTCTTATCAGCCTTTATTTGGAGCCTTCTATCACTACCACTGGGGTAGCTCAGTAGCTTTGACCTTAGCCTTGGCCATAAGGCAAGGGAGTAGATTAGATACTGATGATCATTTTCTGCTGCATTGAAGAATCTGAACCATCACGATTCCAATCTCCATTCTGAAGCTGGAGGGAATAGTAATGTTGGGGGGGGGGAGAGAGAGACAGACAGACAGACAGACAGACAGATAGAAAGAAGGAGGGAAAGAGAGGGAGGGAAGAAGAAAGTGATAAGGAGGGGAAAGACACAGAGAGAGAAACACACATACACAGAAAAAGAGAGAGACAGACACAGACAGAGAGAAAGAAAGAGAAGAAGGTGATAAGGAGAGAGAAAGAGAGAGAGAGAGAGAGAGAGAGAGAGAGAGAGAACGAGAGAGAGAGAGAGACAAATAAAGGGGGGTTGGTGAGGAGAACAGAATGCATTTATCTCAAAGATGAAGGGAGATAATAGCATCTCACTGAAAGTGGTTCCCCCCCCCCCACAATACTTGGGCTGACACAACTGACCCTGTCTCTTTGTCGATATGCTAAGTGGCATAGAGAGCTTCTCTAGGAACCAACCATCACTGGCTAGTAATGCATTTGGCAAATTAAAACTCCATGAATGCTTTTGGCAAAGTCCCTCTTATTCCCCCAGAGCTGATTGCTGCAGTTCATTCTCTGAAAGAGGCCTTAATAAAGGGGGACAATGTTAATGGAGAGGATGGTGCTGAATATCAGAAAAGGTAGAGTTATGCAGAGAGAGAAAATAATCCCTAACTGGTGATGAGTATTGTGATGAGCTTCACTGAGGGGAAGGCATCTTTTAAAATATACATTCAACGACAGCTGAGTGTTGTCTTAATGTGTTCTTCCAGAAAGGAGGGGTGCAGCTCCCTGAGTAGCAGAATTGCACACTGGGCCAAAGGGAAGATAACTATATGTAGTGTCTGAAATCAGCTGCAATACGGAGGCTAAGGAAGAGGTCTGTCTGGGATCCAACCATAGGATTCTATGTTTCTAGGATCATTGTTTTGTCAGTATGTTGACCTAAGAGGTCCTTTTTTAGGCATCCCAGAAAATTTTCAGTTCACATATGCTAATAGACTTTCATCTCCCCAGTTTTATCTAAGATGATTCCTAGCATGTGCAAAGCAGGGTTGAGGCACATATTTCTACATCATCTCCTTTTCTTCCCTAAGAGTTTTTTTTTTAAATCAAAGCAGCCTCTTTCTTCCTATTAATTAAAAAAAAAACACCTTGCTTTTCAAATTGGTCAACAAACCTGTCCTCTTGATCTGAGTGGGTCTGAGTATACTCTTGATGTTAATGGTCTTCCATCTCTAAATATACACATATGTCTCAGTACTAACATCTTTGTTAGCAATAGTATATGCAGATGAGAGGTAACAGATTCAGTCTGTCCTATTGTCAGGCCCTTTCCTTCCTTTGAGAGAAATGTGAATGGGTTTGGGGCCGGGGAGAGGTGTATTTGGACAAAGAAAGGAGGAATCTGAAGGATCCAGTATGGTTGCCTGGCAAGGAAGAAGAGGGCTTAGGGACAAATGTGAATTGAATTGCAATTTGTCCCTGGTTGTTCCTGCTTCAGTCTTTGATAAACATCTTTGTTTATGGGGGAGGAGCTATCTTTGGGTAAAAATATTTTCGGTTTGATTTTTTCTGAATTTACCTACAAAGTCTGAGGGTAAGTTAAGCTAATATCTACTGGGTATTAAATAGGATTTGGGGGGGGGGTAATGTGGGCAAAGTCTATTCTAAAGGCTATCTGTTAGCCCTCCAACTACTGCTATGGGTCATCAAGGAGCAGTGTGGTGCTGTGGAGGGGAGAATTGACCTTATTGTGAGAAGACCTGGGTTTGTGTCTTAGGCGAGCCTGGCCAAGTCACTTAACCCCTGTGTCCCTCAGTTTTCTCATCTGCAAAATGAGGTTAATAATGCATATGTAATTAAAAGGTACTGAAGTCCCAAGAAACAAAGAAGGGCAAACCGAGGCCGGGGCTATAATGACCTGTGCATTGACCATTAAACATATTTGGCTGGCGCTGGGCTTTGGCCTTTCTACTTCCAGGTGGGCCAGGTGGACCTTGAGGGCCAGGGGGTCCAGGAGGGCCAGGGAGGCCTGGGGGACCTTGGTCACCTTTGGCACCTATAAACAAAGAAAGAAAGAGAATACAAGGCATTATTGTCATGGACAGAGCTTTCATTCCACACAGTAGAAGGATATTGGGAAGTTTTTTCTCAATGGATCATAGATGTAGACCTGGAAGGAATCTGAGATGTTAATGCCTCTGACCCCTTCACTTAATAGGTGAGGAAACTGAGCCCTAGAAAGTGTAACTGGATTGCTCAGGACTACACAGTCACTAAGTATCTGAGGCCAGATTTTAATTCAGGAAGGTGAGTCTTCCTGACTCTGGGCCCAGTGTTCTAACCACTACACAACCTAGCTGCCCTCTTGGTTTCCCTGGCTTCAGTCAATCCCACCTTTTGCAAAAAGCCTTTCCTGATCTCCCTTGGTGTTAGTTCCTTCCCTCCAAGATTTCCTCCAATTTATCCTGTCTCAAAGTGTTTACATGTTGAATTCTCTATTAGATTATGAGCTCCGTGAGAGCAAAGACTGTTTCTAACCTTTCTTTGTATACCCTGCACTTAGCCTCATGACTGGTATACATAGGTAGGCCCTTAACAGATAAATGCTTGTTGAATTAACTTGTTGATTAAATCACATGATCTTGTCTTTAGGGCAGCTTTTCTGGTTCACACTGCATTTGTATTTATTGTGATATTGTACAGAAAAAAAGCACTAGATTTGGATTCAGGGGACCTGGATTCAAATCCTAACTCTATCCCTTGGTACCTGTGTAACCTTGGGCAATTCACTTCATTTCTCTAGGTCTCAGTCTCTTCGTGCATAAAATGGTAATAATGTACTTCCACTACCTCCTTCACAGGTTGGTGAAGAGGATACTTAAGTGGATTATAATTATAAAGCTCTAGCTATTCAAATATAGGCAATAGGGACCGGGTCTGTGACTTCATTGATACAGGGAACTGAGGGATGAGGAAGCTCCCTCTATTAATGCAGGCTGGAAACTTCCTCACCATTTATAGTCTGAGAGGATTTCCTAGAACTCTGAAAGGTTAGGTGACTTGTCCAGGGTCACATGGTCAGTATGTATCAGAGCAGGCCTTAAACCAAAGTTCCCCAACTTTCTATACCAGACTGTTTTGCTCCCCAAACTCTCATGCCAATAAAACTTTCTGCAGTGAGTGGACACGGAGAAGCCAAAGTTCTAGCACACAGACTGAGCAAAAACAAAATATTGTTGCTCATCCTTTGTTTTAAAGAAGGCCAATAACATCATGGATAATACCTTTGACTTCCTTTTGAATTGAATTTAAGTGGGGCAGAGTTGCACAAAGTTGTGAGCCTTACTCTTTTCTGGAGTCATCAAAGTCCAGTGGCTAGACAAAAATTAGGACAACTGGCAATGGCCTGGCATGCAGTGGATGACCTTGGCATCCACTTGGCAAAACACCAAAGCAAAACAAAACAAAAACTCATGCACTTTTCCCTAAAAAACTTTTCCCTAAAAAACTCAATGTCTACAATAGCTACAGGTCATTGAATATTGACTAGTGATCATTGCAGCAAGCTTGCAGACCTTACTGTCTCTGCACAGTTAGAAGCCCAATTCTTTATCTAGTAGGCCATGGCTGCCTCTTATCTGAATAGAAATGATCATAATTGCAAGAGCCCAAGTGGTTGTACCCTTACCTGCAGGAAGCACATCATTGGATGGGTCCCCTTTGTCTCCCTTCTCTCCTCTTTCACCTTTCTCTCCTGGGGGACCATCATTTCCAGGCAAGCCTAATTCACCAGGGTCTCCTCTTTCTCCTTTCTCCCCTTGAAGTCCTATGGCCCCAGGCAGTCCTAAGAATAAATGATGAATTAGCCATATGGTGCAAAGGATCAACGAAAAGTTCTTGCCCATCCTAAAGATAAACCAGACTTTGGTTTGGGAAGGCCTCCTCCTCCAACAAATTACAATGCTATATAGCAGTCCCAAATATTAAAGGTTGTCATATATCAAGGCTAGCAAAGTTTTTACTTGAAAGAATTTGATTTCTCTTAGGCTTCTAATTGGCTCAGTTTCCCCAGAATATTTCAGTTGAAACTACATGACAGAAGTAGACCCCTCCCCCCCAAAAATAAAATTCCATTTCAACAGGGATTACACTGTCACTTATAGGCAATGAATGACGGTGAATTTGCAACTAAGCTTCCTTCTTTGAGGAAACTTTTAATGGTTTTCACTAGAATAGAAGCTTAAGTATCTCCCGAGGAAGCCTTAGAAAATAGGACAGGCTAGAATAAAAAATAGGTTGGAAAAGTCAAATAGACATGACATTTAGGCAATCTGGGAGGAAAGAGGAAGAGATGAGAAATGGTCTCATAGTGGTCCGACTATTGACAACAGGAAAGAGGAAAAATTAGTCAAAGGTAATGTGGTAACTGCAAGGTTAAATACAACAGGGTTTACAAAAACTTATGGCTATAAACAAGTAAATAGGCAGGTGGCATAGTGGATAGAATGCAGGGCCTGGCCTTCCAGGTCAGGAAGTTTGTATTTGTTTAGTCATTTTATGTCATGTCTGATTCCTTGTGACCCTATTTGGGGTTTTCTTGGCAAAAATACTGGAGTTCTTTGCCATCTCCTTCTTTAATTCATTTAACAAATAGGGAAATTGAGGCAAGCAGGGTTAAGTGACTTGCCCAGGGTCACACAGCTATTAAGTGTCCGAGGCTGGATTTGAACTCGAGCTGACTTCAGGCCTGCCACTCTTTCCATCATGCTACTCAGCTGCCCCCAAGTGCAAGGAAACCCAAAACATTTAAAGGAAATGGTGGAGCATCATCAATGGCAAGCACCACCCAGAGAGGAGCTGCTAGTGGAAAGAAGATTCCATTGCTATGCCTATCTTCCGAGGAGGCCGTGGACAAAAAGAAAGGTTTCATATAGCCTGAATATTTACATGACACTTTTTGTGGGAAAATACAGAAAATAAGATAGGTACTCATTTACTGGAAAATGCTTAAACAAATTCTGGTAGATGGAAGTAATGACCAGTTAGGTGGCACAATAGATAGAATGTTAGGCCTAGAGACAAGAAAACCTGAGTTCAAATCTGGCCTCGTATGACCTTAGACAAGTCACTTAACCCTGTTTCCTCATCCATAAAATGGGGATAATGATAGTACTTACTTCCCAGGGTTGTTGTGAGGATCAAATGAGATAATAATTATAAAGTGCTTAGCATTGTCCCTGTTGTGTAATAAACACTATGCAAATATCAGCTATTATTATTGATGGAATATCACTGCTCTGGAAGAAATGACAAACAATAAATACAGAGAAGCATGGAAAATTTTACATGAACTGATGCAAGGTGAAGTAAGCAGTCAGAAGAACAATCTAAATACAGAGAAGCATGAAAAAATTTATATGAACTGATGCAAGGTGAAGTAAGCAGTCAGAAGAACAACCTAAATGCAGAAAAGCATGGAAAAATTTATATGAACTGATGCAAGGTGAAGTAAGCGGTCAGAAGAACAATCTACCCAATAATTCCAACAGTGTTTACACAAAGAGCAATAACTATAAAACATTTGAAACTGAATGTTGCAAAATTCTCAAAACTAAGACTGGCCCCAGCAAAGAGAGATGAGTGATGCCTCTGCCCACTTTGCACAAATCATAGCTCATGGAACATTGCACATAATGTCATAATTTTTTTGTGTGTTCATTAGTTTTGCTGATTTTTCTCTTCCTCTTGTTAAAAAAGTTATTTTTTTAAGGAATGACTCTCCAGAAAGGAGAAACAGAAAGGTAAATGTAGGCTATATGAAAATAAAATGGATCCATAGAAAGCTATTTTTAAAAAGAAAAAGTTTAGAAGGGAGCATCAGTGGGAGGCACCAAATCCTGGCCTCCCTGCTTTCTTGGGCCCTATCAAAAGTGATCTTCAAAATCATGGGGTCTAACTCATTTTACTTATTCACTTTTCTCTTTCTGGGTTTTAAGACAATCAAAAGTTATGTTTTCATATTTTCTTATTAATTATTAAAATTACAACATTTCTCATTAATTGTATCTTTGAGCCCCAACCCCAGTTTGTTTAATATCATTTGATTAATTAAATGTGAGGATATTTTTCTCCTAAGTTTTTGCTCTTCTGTCTCTACCCCTATCTCTGTCTCTCTATCTATACAAATAGTTATCTGTAGATATCTATCTATATATCAAAACCCCTAAACTCCTAGGCTTAAATAAGCATCCAGGTTACTGACTATAGTACATATTTATTAATAGAGTAACCAATAATAAAACAAAAATACGTGATTTATAATAAATATGTCAGCTGTGAGAAAGAACATAGCCCAGATCTCCCTTTAGCCATCACTACAACCAAGGACTTCTGAATTCTGGAAACACAGTCCCACTATTCACTTCTCTCAGGATACCAGTCTTTTTACAAGTTTTCTATATGCTTTTTTGCCAGATAAGGATAAACTCAGTTACCTCAAGAAATAAGTTTTTACTCTTTTTTTTCCCTCTTCCTTGCTTTGTGCTTCCTAAAGGAAGATGAGTTTGACAACTGAATGAAGGATGGACTGGAGTGGGGGAAGACTTGAAGTGGGAGACCAATCAGTCCTTGTCTACTGCAATGATTGAGGTCTAAAGTGATGAGGGCTTGCACTAGGGAAGTGGCGGTGTTGGAGAAGACAAGGGCTATGAGAGAACTATTGTGAAGGCAAAATTGACAGGATAAAAATAGACTAGATATAGGGGGTGAGAGAGTAAGGCATTGAGGATGACCCACAAGTTGGGAGCCTTGGAGACTAAGAGGATGATGGTGTCCTTGACAGTAACAGGGAAGTCTGATGTTAGGGGGAAAGATAATGAGTCCAGTTTGGGACATGATGAGTTTAGGTTCTATGTGACATGTAGTTTGAGATGAATAATAAGCCAATGGAGATATGAGTCTGGAAGTTAGGAGAATAGCTAGGGCTGGATAGGTAGATGTGAGAATCATCAACACAGAGATGATGATTAAAACCATGGGGCTGATGAGATCAACAAGTGACATAGTATAAAGGAGGAAGAGAAGAGAGCCCAGAACAGAGCCCTGAGGAACTCTCACTTTTCCTTGATAGAGATTCAGGAAAGAAGACAAGCAGAAGGACCAATAAAATACATAACAAGTCCAAGCAAAGTCCAGGCTTTTCCAGAAGTGTTTATAATTCAGGAAGTAAGGCTAGAAGAATGAATAAAATAAGGTTCTTACCATAAAGAGGCATTGAGATGACACAATACCCCCAAAAGAGAATGACTTCAAAGTATCTACAAAGCCTCAAAGAAAAATGCAGGTTCGACAGAAATTCAGCTAGAATTCCTTAAAGAAACTAAGCAGAAAGTTTTAAAAGAATTTTAAAAAATGATTTTGTAAAGGAAATGAGAATGCTAGAGTTGAAAGAATTGGAAAAGAAATTAGAGTGATGGAAGAAAGACTTGGAAAGAGAATGAACAGTTTAGTGCAAGGGGTATAAAACCTTACCCAAATAACAAAATTGGAAGGGACCAAATAGAAGTTAATGATTCTGTGAGACAACAAGAAGTATTAAAAAAAATTCAAAATACAAAAATCAGAAGGAAATTTAAGGTATTTAATATAAAAAATGACCTAGCAAACAGATCAGGAGAGATAATTTAAGAATCATTAGTTTACTTGAAAGCCATGACCAGAAAAGAGTCTAGACATCATACTTTTAAATCATGGCTTGAACATTGATTGTTTGGGCAACCCTGGGAAAGTCACTTAACCTTTCTGAGTCTCAGTTTCCTCATCTCTAAAATTAGGGGTCTTGACTTAACACTCTCTAAATCCCCTACTAGTTCTAAAATTGATTAGTTAGTCTATGAATATTTCTAGTGTTAAGAACACCATTACTTTGGGGGAATCTGGCAAATTTCATTCAAATAATTTGCATTGCATTAAAATACAATTAATTCCTAAATCATAGTTATTTTGGTTCTTCAAATAATTGTAATCTCTTAGGTAGCATAAGTGTAGCCCCTCTACAACTTAGAAGGTGGTTGTATTAGTTGAAAAATCCATCACCTTTAATCCAACATGGTATTATTCTGTGGGAGCTTAGCTAGGTTAGTCTTGGGACAAGCCCAGAGTCCACTCAACTTGCATTTACCTTGAAACCCTTACAATTTGGTTAGGGGTTACTCTCATCCACTGACACCAGTGTTATAAAGGAGTCATACTAAAATAATATCTAACATGTCTATAGAGTTTCAAGGCTTGCAAGGCTCTTTATACATGCTATCTTATTGATCCTCACAATAAGGATTATTACCTGTGAGTTATTATTATCTTCATCTTTACAAATAAGTCAGCTGAGGCTGAGAGAGGTAAAATGTCTTGCCCAGGGTTACACAGCCACTAAGTACCTGCTGCAGGGTTTGAATTTAGGTCTTCCTGACTCTATCCACTGTTCCAATTAGCTGCCCCACATACAGTATAGCTGGACAATCAATAATGGGCTCACGAGATGTTAGGGCTGGGAGGAACCTTAGAAATCACCAAGTTCAACCTACCCAGTGGCTCACTTGTTTGGCAAAGACCCTTATGTCTATATGTGCAAGGAGGAAGGGTAACTCTGTATGATACAACATTCTTTTGCCAGCTTTTAAAATATAAATTTAGGCACATTATCTACTGGGGACAAAAGCTGAGAACTGTTGCCATAGAATCCAAGCACACTGACCCAAGAATGTCACCATAATACCATCTGAAGATTTTATAAGACCTAGATGTGACAGAGCTTGGGAAAATGATCTGGTGGCTACTTCATTATATTATTTTCAAGATATTCATTGGCTCCACAAAGACCTTTTCCTCAATGACTGATTTCTGATTATGTTCTTTCATTCTTTTGTCTTTTCCTTTAAAAAAAAAGGTCGTATATGTAACTATAAAGCTTTCATGCTTGAATTCAGCTATTAAAAGTCAATCATTTTCTTAATGCAAAATATTTTGCATAGCTAAGAAGTCAAGCTGTCTAGGATTAATGATTATTTTTTATTGACATGCTTCAGTATATATCATTACAGATAGGAAGACTTGAATGAACTGATATAGAGAGAAGATGGAAAAAACCCTGAGCAGATTAAAAAGCCCCACACAAAAACAGCTCTGAGCTCACTGAGCAACCTTGAGGAGAGCAAATGATGAAAAACATCTCCTTTTGATAGAGAGGTGGGGGATTGTGGGTGTGGAATGCTGACTACACTGTCAGACATGGTCACTGTTTCAGCTGGTTTTTCCGGTTTTACTGAATCTTTTTTTCTTTGTTACAGTCAAAGAGATTGGGTTGGAGGTATACCCCGGATGACTATTACATTAAAATAAAAAACAATATAGCTTTTTAAGACGTGTGTACGCACATGTGCACATGCATGTGTGTGCACATGCATGTGTGTGTACATACCATCTTGGGGACTCTCATTGTAAAGGTTTCAAAAGAGTGAAAGGATTTTGCCATCATATAATTCTGCCTGTGGCCTCTTAATCTTTTTCTGAAACAGTCTAAGATGAGAGAAGTGAACAAGTATTATTTTTACATGATTATATATATAGTGTATAGTATAATTACATTTTGTATAATAATTATATAAAACATCGTTTATATGTTGATTTAAAGTTTATAAAGTCCTTTATATACATCTTTTCATTTTATTCTCATAACACTCTAAGGTAAATGTTAATTATTATTACTCTTATTTTATGGATGAGGAAATTGCTGCTTAGAGAGTGCTAACATAAAAAAAACACAATCTCCAAAGCATGGGTAAGGCTTTTGTCATTTTTAGTTTTGTGTGGAATTTAATTATTAGATGATGGAATGCAAGAAAAATCTTTCTTTAAGCAAGCCTTACCAAAACATCCACTCTTGTTTCTTGGGAAAATTTTATTTATCACAGATCTAGAAGAATGGAGTGTTAGAAGTACAACGAAGCCCAGTCTTCATTGCCCAGTAAAATTTCCTATTGTGACTCAATTATTTTGCCTCCACACTACTTAGAGAAAGTGAGGTTTGCAAGTTTGATACAATGGCCACTAATGAATGCCCTGCATTGTTTGGTCCTATGACTTATAGCTACTGGAGTGAACATGTTTTTCAGGGAAAAGAAAGCCACGAGTTTTGTTTGCCTGGTGCAAGTGCTAGAACTTTGGTTTTTCTTTCTTGTCTGCCCACTCTTTGCAGTTCTATTAGCATGAGTGTTTGGGGGAAAGGCAGGAGAGAGAGAGAGAGAGAGAGAGACAGAGAGAGAGAGAGAGAGAGAGAGAGAGAGAGAGAGAGAGAGACAGAGAGAAGACAGAGACAGACAGGCAGAGAGAGAGGAGAGGAGGGGAGAGAGAGAGACAGAGGAGAGACGAGAGAGACAGAGAGAGAGAGAGGAGACAGAGACAGAGAAAGAGAGAGAGGGAAGGAGAGACAGAGAGAGAAGGAGAGAGGAGAGAGAGGAGAGAGAGAGAGAGAGAGAGAGAGAGAGAGAGAGAGAGAGAGAGAGAGAGAGAGAGAAAGAGTGAGTTAGGAAGACCTTGGTTCCAGTATTGCCTCTGACACATACTGGCTGTGTGATCCTGGCCAGTTCACTTCCTCAGTGTCTTACTCAGGAGTTGCCTGTGATCTGCATTCATGGAGGATGCTTCCACTTAGGCTGTTATTCTTTTTTTTTTTTTCACTTAAGGTCATTTTATTTCTGGGACATCTCAAATAATTGGGACTGTTTTATAGCAATGAGAACAGATAACACAAACAGTGATACTTGGATAGGACAAAAAAGATGGATTATTTCATTTTGGGAGGTTGTATCTTTCCACCGGGCTGTGTATATCTTTGCCTATTGCTGTCAATCACAGGACAGTTAGGGTGTACAGCGCTGGACGAAACGTGGGTACGGACACACATCTCGGATATGGTATCTGTTCAGAATCCAAGTTAAGAATCGTTCTAAGCCCAAGCCATACCCTCCGTGAGGGCACGGACCATATTTTTTCTGATCAGTGTACCAATAGTAGGGAGTGGGATCAATGCCTTCTCTCTTGTATCCCCTTAGCAGTTCTTTATCATCCCAGATACGCATGGAACCTCCCACAATCTCACCAACATTTGGCATCAACACATCTACAGATTCAGTAAGTCGGGAATCCTCAGGACATCGTGGCATATAGAAGGACTTGATCTCTGCAGGAAATCGACACAGCAAGATTGGTTCATTAATGGTGTCTGTCATCAGTCTCTCAGGGGCTTCTGGGATATCCTCTCCAAATTCATAATAGGTGCCATCCTCCTTCTTTACATCATGTTCCTTTAGCCACACAATGGCATCTGAGTAGTTCATCCGTTTGAAAGGTCTTTTGGGGGGTGTAAAAGTCGGGTTGAGTTCATACAATAAGCTTGCTGCAGGTGATTTCAAGATCCTGTCTACTACATCACAAACCAAGTCTTCCACACGGTTTAGGAGATCCTCAAAAGTCAGGAAAGGGCACTCAGCTTCAATGTGAGTGTACTCTGCTAGGTGTCTTCGTGTCCTGGACTGTTCCGCTCTGTATGACTGAGCAATACAAAAGACATCTCCTAAAGCTGGGAGGCAAGTCTCCAAATATAACTGTGATGACTGTGTCAAAAATGCCTCTTCTCCAAAATAGTCAAGTTTGAAAAGTGTGGAACCACCTTCCACTTGTGTTTGTACTAATGTTGGAGGAGTGACTTCACAATATCCCCTATGAAAAAAGTGATCTCTAAAGCCTCTGTAGATAAGAGCACTCCATTGTAACACTGACACAGTTCGTCTGACAAGACACATTGAAAATATCCTGTACCATCTCTTAACATAAGAAACATTAAATTCTTCCCTTGCCTACGTAACCTGTGGACCCAGCCAAACACCTTCACTCGTTGGCCTCGATGTTCTTCTAAAGTACCAATCTTTACACATTTTGCCTCTGGAAGACTTGGATCCTGTTTAATGGTAATCTTCTTTGCTTCCTCTAGGTTTTTTTTCTCGTTTTAAATTGTCTTCTGCCTCTTTTTTATCTCGGGATTCATTCTTCATTTGTTCCCTGTGCCATATTTTTTTTAATGTTCTTCAGCTGTGATTTGGAAATAATATCCCATCTCTCATTTTCTTTTTGTGAATCCACATAAATGGTAGGAAATGGCTCCTTTCCTGCTGTCATTAAAGCCTTTAGGCCTGTTTTAAAAGGTTTCTCTTTTGTTCCATCACCAGTTGCATCACTCCCCTCTCGATCTGAGACATAGAGTTCCCCCAGCCCGAGCCCGGCCACCTCGTGGGTCACCTCCAGAGCTATTTCAATACAGCCTCGACCCCAACCCGCAACGTGCAGTAGTAGCTGCGGCGGCGGCTAGGCTGTTATTCTTTAATTTACTTGGGATAGCCCTATAATTCTCCGGGCTTGAGGACAATTCCATTTCCTTACTCGAGAAGTGGGGAAATACTTAATTTTTCTGAAATTGTCTGAGGTGAAGCGCTCCTCTTCCTTAAAGTGATAGCCATCAGGTCTTGTGTTGAGTCTGATTAAGTCCTTGGGACTTACACTCTTTATTTCTGTTGTTTTCCCTCATTTCCCAATGCCTGAAATACTGAATCTGACCCCAACCTGAGCTTTTTGCTCCCAGTGTTTCCTCATTTTAGTTCATTCTTTCATCTGTTCTTACAGATACAGGACACAAAATATAGAGCAAGAGGTTTCTTGATGGGTTAAGACTGAACCTTGTTCAGTTATTTTTTAGTCGTGTCCAACTGTTCCTGACCTCATTTGGGGTTTTCTTGGCAGAGATAACTGGAGTGGTTTATCATTTCCTTCTCCAACCCATTTTGCAGATGAGGGAACTGAGGTAACCAGGGTTAAGTGACTTGCCCAGGGTCACACAGCTAGTAAATGTCTGCGGTTGGATTTGACCTCAGGAAGATGAGTCTTTCTGACTCTAGCCCAGCACTCTACCCATTTTGTCAAATAGCTGTCCCAAGACTGAACCTTGAATTGAAATATGGATAAACTGTCAATCAAATGATTAAGTGAGATTATGTAAATTTAAAACATTAAATAAATACCAGTTACTGTTCTTGTCCAGTGCACCCCTGTAGGTGGGGTTAAAGAAGGGGATGACATGCTAAGATTTTAGAAGGAATAAAGGTACGTAGGGAAATGTCAAATAATTAAGACCATAATGTAGAGCTAAAAGGATCTTCAGAAGCAATTGAGTCAAACTCCCTCATCTTACAAATAAGGAAACTGAGCCCCAGAGAGGTTTGTTATTTCATTGTCCAGGCTGAAGCCAAGCTAAATGACCTCTGAACTTTCTTTTCACCTGGAGAATCTGTGATTCTATAACCTTGAGCAAATGACTTGACTCTCTGGGAATCAGTTTTTTTATTTGTGAAATCAGAGGGTTGGACTATATATTCTCTAAGGACCATTCTAGCTCTAAACCTAAAATCCTATCAATAAAGAACCTTCAAAGGTTTTCTGTTATCTACTGCATTCCTTATGTAGGTCTAACTTTCAACATTCTCCAAAATCTGGCTTTCCCCTACTTATCTACCTAATGTACATGCTTTAAAAATTTCTAAATGCATTGTTGAACTTTCACAGCCTTCAGGATTTGTACCCTCCCAACTCTCCTTGGCTAGAGAGATAGAGTTCTGGCTTCAACAGTTTTATTTCCTCTGGGCAATCCATTGAACTATATTAGCACCAAGGGATGTGACTTCAATCTCCTCCATCTCTCCCCTCCCCAAACTTTGGTATATCCCTTCCCCTTGTGTTAGTTGTAAATTTAAAAAAAATTTTAAAAAGTTCTTGGACAGTAACCTAGTTAAGAATGGGACATTGCCCCTAATATCTGTAACACCATGCCTTCAGCTTTCTCCTTCACTGCCCCCTATTGGTCACAGTAAGGTTTGATGATTTGCATTAGGTCAATCAATACTCTAAAGTCATGTTTCATATCATGGGACTGGTTCAATCATTCCAGTGCCCTCAATTACACAGGCAAGATGACTAAGGACAGATCAGGTAATGAGTTATAATGGAAAAGTTGAGAGATTTGGAGGCAGAGAACTTGGGTTCAAATTCCTTCTTAATCACTTAACAGATAGATGGTACAGTGAGTGGATAGGGCAGTTGAGCTTGGAGTCAGAGAGATCTGACTCCAAATTCAGCCTCAGACATTTACTAGCTGTGTGTCCTCGTATGAGTCACTTACTTTCTGTTTTTCTCTGTTTCCTCAACTGTAAAATGGTCACAATAATAACACCGAACTGGTGGAATTGTGAGGATCAACTGAGAATATTTGTAAAGTACCTGGCACATATAGGTGCTATCTAAATGCTATTATTGTTATCTTGTGGCCTTGGATAAGTCAACTTCTCTGGGTCTCAGTTTTCTCATCTGTAAAATGAGGGGATTGAACTGGATAATCTTTAAAACTCCTAGCTTTAAATCCATGATTATATGATTAGAGGAACCAAGTTATAGAGAAGAGGGAATTAGAAACAATGAAGAAGTTCAGTCAAGGAGGGCCCCCTCCATGTCCCAGAGGAAGTAGTGGAGGAATAGAGCGGAGGACTCTTGAAGGGCATCACCCCTCACTAGGCTCCCATTTCTGGAAGCATCCCGGAGGTGGGTTGAAGCAATTTCAGATCCCAGAGATTAGAGGTACCTATCACTGGAGAATTACTCCAGAAATTAACATCTCTAAAAAGAGGAGAGAATTAGGATGGAAAATGGAACTGCCTGCCCTGAGGATATTCAGGGATCTCCATACAGATAACTACTGAAGTCAGTGGGGGATAGAACTGGGATAAAGCAGCAGATACAAGCCAGAGGGTGATGTTAGGCCAGACAAACTGAGGCAAGGTTCAACATAAACTGAAGGCAGAAAGCACTGGGCCACTCTGTCAGAAACAGTTGAAAGTCAAGCCATCCAGTGCTGTGAAAAGAAGGGTCTCTCTGACTCAGAGAATCAGTCATAGAACCATGGGTGTTTGCTTTGTAGTCTCTGGGCTGCTCAGCTTGAACACACCATCTAGGCAGAACTGTGACTATTAAAGGGATATTTCCTAATTCATAGGATCATGTATGTAGAGCTGGAAAGGACGTTAGAGAGTTTTGAATTATTGCCTTATAATATAGTTTAAGATCTGATACTGTTAAACCTCCTTCCTTTACATTCTTTATTATTTCCTTTGATATTCTTGACGTTTTGTCTTTCCAAATGAATCTATGATTATTTTTCTAATTCAGTAAAATAATTTTTTCGTAATTTAATTTGGATGGCATTGAATATATAAATTAGCTTAGGTAAAATTGTCATTAGCTAAAATTGTCATTTTTATTATATTGACCCTACCTGCCAATGAACAATGAGTATTTCCCCAATTATTTAAATCTGGTTTTATCTGAATAAAGTTTTTGTGTAATTTTGTTTATATAGTTCCTAGATTGTGGTCTAACCTCCTCGGTCTAACCTCCTCATCTGTAGATAAAGAAATAGGCCCAACAATGTGAAGTGGTTTGGCCAAGGTTAGTGCCAGACATGGGATCTGGACCTATTCTGTGGACTCCAAGTGAATGTTTTTTACATTATACTATATTGATCCTAAGTTACGATGAGCATAGTCCTTTAAGACTGGGAAATTCTCTGCACTTCACAGAAAAATATGTCGGAGAGGAAACCCACATTTTCCAGCTTGACTAAGGACTCTGACACAAGTTTCATGTCCTCAGGCGTCTGAAAATTTAGTCACAAGTGGCTTTTTCCTCTTCTTTTTGAACAGTTTGATTCTCTGGGATTCTATTTCTAATGGGACAAGGACAGGGACTTAGCCTGGGTTAATATATTCATGCCGCATTTCAAAAGCTTCTAAAAACCTCCCTCCCTGAAGCTAGAGATTGACATAACTTTGGTCATTTTAATTAAAGAATGATTTTTCAAATTTAAGATAGTTTTGATGTTGGGACATAAGATTATAAATGTTTTTTCCATTAATTAGCTGTGTGATCCTGGACAAGTGACTTCACCTGTCTGGGTCTTCATTTCCTCATGTGGAAAGTGAAGGGATTTGGATTAAATCAGATATGTCAAACATTGGGCTGCATGCCCCTCTATCAGATTAAAATGTAATTAATAAGTGCATGACAAATAAATATAAATATATTATTCAATAAATAATAAGAATATTTCAATGATAGAAAAAGAATTTAAATAATTTGGATAGAAAATGTAGCACTATAATTATATTAACTGTAATTAATATAAATAATTCATTTAAAATAAAATCATTACAAATAAATGCTAGCAAATAGCATAACAAATGAATAATATAAACAAAATACAATAAGACACAGATAACATTACATTTTAAAACTAAGTCATATGTGGCCCATAGGAATCCTTATGAATAGTTTAGTGGCACCTGTTTCTATTTTAATTGGATATTAAATGGGACCAGATGATCTCCAAAGTCCCTTCCAGCCCCAATATTCTATGGCTCTTTAAAGTTGTCATCTTTCTATCTAGTTCCAAACATTTCTTTTTTTTCTACAGGACCTTTCTCTTCCCTGAGATGGAAAGTTTCTACAAGCAAGAATTCCTAATGACATAATTTCTTGACTGCTCAATGGTTTTGCTATCCCTTTCATATCACCAGGAAACCAAAGGGTTGATGTCAATTTAGAACTCTAGGAAGAATGTTCACCCCAGATATAAAGGGGCATAGAGACATATCCTATTATTTCATTTTTGGTCAGATTTACTAATCAGTTTGTGTGTAGTGTTCTCACGGGCAAGGACACATCTTATATTTCTTTTGTTCTCCTTGTCCCAGTACTAGCACAAGGCTAGGTATAGAGCAGACACTGCAATGACATCTCATCTGATTTAAATTTCTAGTGGTTTCTAGGGAGAATAGAGGCACCATCATTATTATTCTGTGACGATATTTTTTGATACTTATTATAATAAACATAAGTATCAGTTAATCCTGAATAATTCGTGGCTATAATTTCTTGGACTGAACTGACCTGGGAACTCTGCCTTATTTCTGTACACCACGTTTTCACAGAGAGCTCCCACTGAGCAATGCAGGGAAGGACAGCCTGCCAACTGGTAATGAGATCCAATAATTCTGCCACAGGGTGTTATTTTTTTTTTTTTTGCATGTGGTTGTTTTTCTCTCATTCTCAGAGCTCATTTTCTGAGACAAATCTACTACCCACCTGTGATCTGAGAGTTCCTTTCTACTTAAAAAAAGTGAAAGGATAGTTAGAATGCAAATGTTTGTTCATCAATCTCAAATTAAAATAGTCATTAGTTTGTGTTCAGTGTTGTTGTTAACAGTGGCATTGTACTTTTAATTTGGGGAGGGCATTAAAATCTATTTGTTTAAGATTTTTATTTTATGCAAGACCTGATAAAATTGTCTAGAAAATCCTATACTGCTCTGGAAGTTTGTGGTCTATGGAACTGTGTGGTGTTAGAAACCTAGTACTTTGATGTGTGTGTGTGTGTGTGTGTGTGTGTGTGTGTGTGTGTGTGTGTGTGTGTGTGACAGACAGACAACAGGTAGAAAGAGAGGACAGACAGAGGGAAAGAGGTGGGGAAAGCAGAAAAGGATAAGGGAGAGGGGGGAAGAGGCAAGAGAAGGGGGAGGAGGGAAAAGACAGAGAAACATAGAGAGAGATACAGAGAGACAGAGAGAGGAGAGAGACAGACAGAGGGGAAGAAGGGAGAGAGAAGACAGGGAGATATGAGAGAGAGAGAGAGAGAGAGAGAGAGAGAGAGAGAGAGAGAGAGAGAGACAGAGAGACAGAGAGAGACAGAGACAGAGACAGACAGAGAGAGAGAAGGAGGAAGAGGAGGAGGAGGAGGAGGAGGAAGAGAAGGAGGAGAAGGAGGAGGAGGAGAATGGAGAGGAGGGTTGAGGAGGGAAGGGAGAACTGGAATCCTGGAAGTGAGGCAAATTCATTTGGGGAGGAGGGAAGCAGGCAGGCTGTGGATGAGGTAATGCAACCACAGGTGCATTAGTGTTTGGAAAGAGAGTGGTTTATTTTTTTCTCCTTCTCCCCTAATCTCCACTGGTTATCTACTTCAGTCTCATCCACTCCTGGGCCTGCCTTTTATCCCCACTCCCAATGGAGATAAAAGCAACAGAAGATTGTGTACATTGGGATAACAGAGGGAAACAAAGTCTCCCTCTATATCAGGGCTTGGTCATTTGACTTACCCTAGTTGACTCTACAACCAGGCAAAGGTTAATTAATTATAACAGTGGCATATAACTCATAAATCTCATATACACATATAAATTTTTTTCTGTTAAAGAAAGAACTTATTGTGAGCAGGACACAACAGACACATGCCATTTTATTATCTCTCCCTGTCTCTCTGTTTTCACTCTCTCATGCATCTTTCAAGATCTGGTTCAAAACTCAAAGTTGTGTATCTCCTTTATCTTAAAACAAAACAAAAATCAAAAAACCCTCCCACAAACCCAACAGCCCTTTAACTGGCCTTGTTACATTTCAGATATCATTTTCTTTTTGCTGCCAAACTTCTCAAATACATGCACGATCCACTTTGATTGCCCCCACTTTCTAACCATCTATTCTCTTGGGAATTTGCAATGTGACATCTGTGGCTCTTCTAAAATCATTCTTTAAATCGTCACTAATGAAACCCTTGTTGACAAAGTCGGTCTTTTCTTAGCCTTTACCTGTCTCTTTGATATTTGGCATTACTCATATCCCTCTCTGCCTTTTAAAAAATCTCCCCCTGTCCCCTTTCTCCTGGTTTTCCGGGTCTCTTTTGCTGACTCTTTGTCCCTCTGCTTCCTAACCATAATTCCCTCCCAAGACTCTGTGCTCAACCCCCTGCAGTTTCTCAGCTGGCAACTTCCTCAGTGCATGCATCCCCTCCCATGGCTTTAATTATCACTTCTGATGAAGGTGACTCAAAAATCCCTATCTCTGTCCCTGACCTGTACTCCAAACCTGTACTTCCAGCTGTTTATAGGACGCTCCCACATGCATACACCAGTCCATATTCTTGAAATCAACATGTTCCAAACCGACACCTCATTATCTTTCTCTATGAATCAGCTCTCAATTTTTCATAGTGACCTCACATTTTCCTTATTTTCTATTTTAGAAGTGTTACGGTCATCTTTGTCTCTTCCTTCTCCTTTATCCTCTATTTACATACATGTAGTCACAAAGGTCAGTAATTTCTTCCTTTGAAATATCTCTTTAGGTTCCATTTTCACTGCCATCTCATGCCTGTATCACTGCTGACCTGTCAAGCTGGCTTTTATTCTTATATTACTTCTCTCCAAGATATCTGGCATACCAACAACTTACTTTTTCTTCTCCTCTTCTTCCTTCCTTCCTTCCTTCCTTCTTTCCTTCCTTCCTTCCTTTCTTTCTTTCTCTCTTCCTCTCTCTCTCCCTCTCTCTTTCTTTTTTTCTTTCTTTCCTTCCTTCCTTCCTTCCTTCCTTCCTTCCTTCCTTCCTTCCTTCCTTCCTTCCTTCCTTCCTTCCTTCCTTCCTTCCTTCCTTCCTTCCTTTCTTTCCTTCCTTCCTTCCTTCCTTCCTTCTTTCTTTCTTTCTTTCTTTCTTTCTTTCTTTCTTTCTCTTTCTCTATTTCCTTCCTTCCTTCCTTCCTTCCTTCCTTCCTTCCTTCCTTCCTTCCTTCCTTCCTTCCTTCTTTCTTCCCTCCCTCCCTCCCTTCCTTTTTTCCTTCCTTCCTTCTTTTTTTTGGTGGCAGGAGAAGTGGGGTGGGAGAGGAATTCCAAGCTTGTGAATCCACACAAGGAAACTCTCAGTGTCTTCCCTCAATGACACAGATGGGCAACTGCTTTGTGATCTGCAGTCTTTAAGAGCTGCCCAGGTCATGGAAAAGTGAAGTGATTTGCCCCATCGCTGCGAGGCCTATACATGTCAGGGATGGAACTTGAACCCAGGTCTTTCTGATTATGAGATTAAGCTTCTGTCCACTTCCACCTCTCGCTAATCTTCCTTAAAACCTACTTTAATCTTATTTTAGGATCTTAGATTGAGAGTGAAAGGGACCTTAGCAGTAGTCTAGTACAACTTTATTTTACAGATAAGGAAATTGAGGCCCAGAGAGATGAAGGAACTCACTGACCAAGGTCAGGCAGGTAGTAAGTGGCAGAAGCCAGGATTTGAATCCAGGTTCTCTCTCTCTCTCTCTCTCTCTCTCTCTCTCTCTCTCTCTCTCTCTCTCTCTCTCTCTCTCTCGTCTTTTTCTCTCTCTCTTTTTAAAATTTTTTAGTTTATATCATTAATTTCCACAAGATTTTGAGTTACAAATTTTCTCCCCAATTTTCCCTACCCACCACCCCATAAAAGCATTCCCACTGAATATCTCCTCCCCCAACCTGCTCTCTCTCATATCTTCCCCCATACCCCCTCCGATTTTCCAGTAGGGCACAGTGGATCTCTATGCCCCAGTGCCTGTATGTCTTATTTCCCAGTTACATGTAAAATATAAATAATAATATGTATATATATATATATTTTAAACATTTGATTTTAAAACTTTGGATTCCAGATTCATTTCCTTCCTCCCTCCTCACCCACCCTTACTGGGAAGATAAGCAATTCAATATAGGTTATACATATATGTACATTTCCATAGTGGATATATTGTAAAAGACTGACTTTATTTCCCTCCATCCTATCCCACCTCCCACTTGTTCTATTCTCTACTTTGACACTGTCCCTTTTCAAAAGTGTGTGCTTCCAACTTCCCTCCCCCCAGCCTGCCCTGCCTTCCATTATCCCCCTCTCTTCCCCCTTCCCCTCTACTTTCCTGTAGGGTGAGACACCCTATTTAGTGTGTATGTCATTCCCTCCCTAAGCCAAATTCAATGAGAATAAGGTTGACCCATTCCCTTTTGCTTTCCTGTTCTTCTCCTCCATTGTAACAGTTTTCCCTTGTTTCTTTCATGTGAGATAATTTACCCCAATTCTGTCTCTCCCCATTTCCTCTCATTATATTCCTCTCTTACCTCTTAAGATACCTTTTAAGTATCATCCCTTCCTATTCAATTGGTCCTGTGCCCTCTGTCTATGTATACCTGTAGACATATACACACACTCATTATGTATTCATACACCTATATACCCTCTTATATAGACACATTTGTATGTATACATATACACACATATACATACATACATACATGCATATATATATATATACATACATACAAACATACATACATTTCTATTCCCTTCAACTATTCTCATACTGAGTAAAGTTTTATAAGTTACAATTATTGTTTTTCCATGTAGGAATGTAAGTAGTTCAACTTTGATAAGCTCCTTATGATTTCTTTTCCCTGTTTACCTTGTCATGCTTCTCTTGCTTCTTGTATCTGAATGTCAAATTTTCTATTCAACTCTGTTTTTTTCATCAAGAATGCTTGAAAGTCCTCTATTCCACTGAATGACCATATTTTCCCCTGAAACATGATACTCAGTTTTGCTGTTTAGGTGATTCTTGGTTTTAATGCCAGCTCCTTTGACCTCTGGAATACCATATTCCAAGCCCTTCAATTCCTCAATGTAGAAGCTGCCAGGTCCTGAGTTATCCTGATTATGTTTCCACAGTATTCAAATTGTTTCTTCCTGGCTGCTTATAATATTTTCTCCTTGATCTGGGAACTCTGGAACCTGGCTATAATATTCCTAGGAGTTTTCTTTTTGGGATCTTTTCCAGGAGGTGATTGGTGGATTCTTTCAACCTCTATTTTGCCCTCTGGTTCTAAAACATCAGGGCAATTTTCCTTGAGAATTGCTTGAAGGATGATTTCTAGGTTCTTTTTTTGATTGTGGCTTTCAAGTAGTCCAATAATTTTTAAATTCTCTCCCCTGGATCTATTTTTTTTTAATTTTTTTATTTAAACAAATGCTTTATTAACTTCTGTTTTACATCATTCATTTCTGCCAGATTTTGAGGTACAATCATTCCCCCCCCCGTTTTTCCCCTACCCACCCTCCCAAAACAGCAGTCCCACAAGATATCGCTTCCTCCAATCTGCTCTCTCCCCTATCCTCACCCACACCCCCTTCGACCTCTCCATTAGAGGAAGGTGAATCTTTGTGTCCCAATGCCTGCACATCTTATCTCCCAATTACAAGCAAAAGAGTATTAATAATAGTATTTATATATATTTGAGACATTTAATCTTAAGACCTTGAATTTCAGATCCATTTCCTTCCTCCCTTGTCACCCATTCCCTCTGGGGAGATAAGTAATTCAGTATATATTGTACATGTCTAGCTATGCAAAACATTATCATACTAGATATATTGTACAAGGCTGCTTATAATTCCCTCCCAGTCATCCCACTCCCCACCTGGTCCATTCCCTACATGATCCTATCCCTCTTCTATAGTGGGTACTTCCAACCTCCCCTCCCCCCAAGGATGCCCTCCCATCCATCATCCCTCCTCTCATCCCCCTTCCCCCTATTCTGCTGTAGGTTGAGATATCCCATTTAGTATGTATGTCATTCTCTCCCTGAACCAAATTCAATGAGAATGTGGTTTTGCCTTTTTGCCTTCCTATTCTCCCCCTCCCTTGCAACCACTTCCCCTTGCTTCTTCTACATGAGATAGTTTACCCTACCCTGTCTCTCCCCATCTCCTCTTGCCACTTTCCTCTCTCACCTCATAATTTCATCCCTTGAGTATCCTCCCTTCCCAACAAATTCAACCTATGCCCTCTATCCATATATAACTGTAACCATATACACACACATTCACATATGTATTCATATGACCACACACCCTTCTTCCATTATTTTCATAGTGAGAAAGATATCATCAGTCACAGTTATTGTTTTTCCATATAGGAATGTAAATAGTTCAACTTTGATAAGTTCCTTTTGATTTCTTTTCCCTGATTACCTTCTCAGGCATCTCTTGCTTCTTGTGTCTGGATGTCAAATTTTCTATTCAATTCTGGTTTTTTCCTCAAGAATGCTTGAAAGTCCTCTATTCCACTGAATGACCATATTTTCCCCTGAAACAAAATACTCAGTTTTGCTGGGTAGGTGGCCCTTGGGTTCATTCCCAGCTCTTTTGCCCTCTGGAATATCGTATTCCATGCCCTTCGATCCCTCAGTGTAGAAACTGCCAGGTCCTGTGCTATTCTGATTGTGTTTCCACAATATTGAAATTGTTTCTTCCTGGCTACTTTTAGTATTTTCTCCCTGATCTGGGGATTCTGGGACCTGGCTATAATGTTCCTGGGAGTTTTCTTTTGGGGATCTTTTTCAGGAGGTGATCGGTGGACTCTTTCAACCTCTATTTTGCCCTCTGGATCTAAAACATCAGGGCAATTTTCCTTGAGAATTTCTTGAAGGGTGATTTCTAGGTTCTTTCTTTGATCATGGCTTTTGGGTAGTCCAATAATTTTTAAATTGTTTCTCCTGGATCTATTTTCCAGGTCAGTGGTTTTTCCCATGAGATATTTCACATTGCCTTCTAATCTTTCATTTGTTTGGATCTGCTTAACAGCATCTTGATTTCTCATAAAGTCATTAGCTTCCATTTGCTCCAGTCTAACTCTGAAGGAATGAATCTCCTCAGTGAACTTTTGAGATTCTTTTTCCATCTGGCAAATTCGACTTTTTAAGGCATTCTTCTCCTCATTGTCCTTTTGGGCCTCCTTTGCCATTTGAGTTAGTCTATTTTTTAAGGTGTTGTTTTCCTCAGTCAGGCTGTTGACCCTCATTTCATACTTTTCCTGCATCCTTCTCATTTCTCTTCCCAATTTTTCCTCCACTTCTCTTATTTGATTTTTAAAGTCCATCTTAAGGTCTTCTATGGCCTTCAACCCGCTCATGTTTTCCCCTGGGGCTTTTGGAGCAGGACTTCTGACCTCACAGTCCTCTTCCCGCTCCATGATTCGACCCTCCTTGCCCCCAAAGTAGGAGTCTAGGGTTTCATTTTTCTGTTTAATTTGTTTCCTTTGCCTTGGAATGTTGCCACTTAATTACTTGACTTTTGGGCTTGTTGCCACACTATGGCTTTGCGGCCAGATAGGGGAATTTTCGTCCTGAATGTGTGGGGGTCAACTTCCGTTTCTGGCAAGCTGGAAACCCACCCACAACCTCCACCCTAGATCACAGTCCAGATCCAGGGAGGTTAAAGCAAGAGCGATTACCCCCCAAGACTGATCGCTGGATCTCCCTACAGTTCGCAGGCCAGGAGCTGGAGCTGCCTCTGAAAACTACAAAATGGTGTGTCTCCTCAGAGGCTTCTAGCCCCCAGGGGAGGAAGCCTACGCGTTCCCCAAGTACTGGTCCCAAAGTCCATAGGGCACTAACCTTTCACTTTGTCCTAAGCATGTCTATGTTGATAATTTTGGAATCACCACAGCTGCTGGTATTCTGGGGTCCCTCCAGCCAGTTGCTGGCCCTGCCACCCTGGGGCTAAAACCGCGACTCAGGCGGACCGGACCTGTGCTTGGCTCCCTACCCTCTGCGCACTGTGCGTTGCCGGCTCCCAGAGCACTGTGCTGGTCCTTCCTGCAAGGCTGCTGGGCTGTCCTCAGTGGGAGGTTAGCTTCTCTGTGTTGTTCTGTGGGTGCTGGGGCTCCAGAAGTTGTTCAGAATCCCCTTTTACATAGTTTGGAGGAAATCTGGGGGCAGAGTGGCTTGGTCGCGCTCTTTCTACTCTGCCATCTTGGCTCTGCCCCTCCCCGGATCTATTTTCCAGGTCAGTGGTTTTTTCCAATGAGATATTTCACATTGCCTTCTATTTTTCCATTTCTTTGGATCTACTTAATAATATCTTGATTTCTCATAAAAGTCACTAGCTTCCATTTGCTCCAATCTAATTCTAAAGGAATGATTCTCTTCAGTGAGCTTTTGAGAATCTTTTTCTATCTGGCAAATTCAGCTTTTTAAGGCATTCTTCTCTTCATTGCCTTTTTGAGCCTCTTTTGCCATCTGAGTTAGTCTATTTTTAAGGTGTTATTTTCTTCAGTCAGGTTGTTGACTCTCATTTCATAATTTTCTTGCATTGTTCTCATTTCTCTTCCCAATTTTTCCTTTACTTCCCTTATTTGATTTTCAAAATCCTTTTTAAGCTCCTCTATGGCCTATAACCAACTCTTATTTTTCTTGGAAGCTTTTGGTGCAGGAGTTCTGACTTTGTTGTCTTCCTCCTGTTCCATGCTTTGATCCTTTTTGTCCCCAAAATAGGAGTGTAAAGTTGGGTTTCTTTGTTTGCTTTGCTTCCTTTGTGGGCTCATGTTGCCACTCAATTACTTGACTTTTGGGCTTTTTGTAAAGTAGAACTCTGCTACCAGAAATGGGAGCTCTATCCCAAATGCTGGAGTTTTTGCAGCTGCCGAAGTTATTAGTTGGGTGCCCTCTCTGAGCCTCCATACACTCTGGCAAGCTGGTTACACACCCCAGGACCTCCACCCTAGACCGCAATACAGATCCAAGCAGGTTAAAGCAAGAGCGATTACCAATCAGACTGGTCACTTGGTCCCCCTACAATCTGCAGACCAGGAGCTGAAGCTACCACGTGGTGGCGGCTGCATAGCCGCTCTGGTCCCTCAGCTGCTTCTTGCCCTGGGGGAAAAGGCTAGATTGCACTCTGAATTTCTAGGTCCCAAAGTCCACACTGCACTGACCTCTCACTTTGTCCTTGGTATCTATGGGTTGATAATTCTGGAAATTGCCACAGCTACTGGTGATCTAAAGTCCCTCCAGTCATCAGCTGGTCAGGCAATGCTGGGGCTAAGACCTCCAGCTCAAGTGGGGCTCGGCTCAGCTCCCAGAACACTGTGCTGGCTGCTTGCTGCTACCCTGCTGGGCTGTCCTCAGCAGGAGGTTAGCTTCTCTGTGTCATTTTGTGGGTTCTGTAGCTCCAAAGTTTGTCATTTTTACATGAATTGGGGGAGGTGGGAGCTGAAGCTGTGAGGAAGTCCTGTTTCTACTCCGCCATTTTCAAATCCAGATTCTACCAAATCCAAATGTCAGCTCAAGAATGGAAACAACCTCTATGTTCAGTCATTGGGAAACAGATGAGTAAATTATGGCATATTAATTCAGATGCCACACAGCATGGTGGATAGGGAGCTGGTCTTGGACTTGGGAAGACCCAGGTCTAAATGCTGGCTCTGTCCTAGATTGGCCTGTGACCTGGTATGTCACAGCCTCCAGGGAAGCCTCTATATAAGATGAAGAGAAGGTGCTGGTCTGCAATGGCAGAGAGGATATTCCTTACCAGGATCTTCCTATATTGATGAAATCACAGTTCTCATTAAAAACAAAAGTTAATGGAATGAAAGTACAAATTACACAAAGAAATACAGAAAAAACATATATAAAGTGAGGTATAGTGATATGGCTAGGACCAGGATACATGCTGACTATAATTATAACTACAACTAGAACAGACATTTACTAGCTGTGTGATGTTGGGCAAGTCATTTAACCCTCTTTGCCTCAATTTCCTCACCTACAAAATGAACCAGAGAAGGAAATGGCAAACCACTCTAGTATCAGTCAAGAAAACCCCAAATAAGATCTTGAAGAGTCAGATATGATAGAAATGACTGAACGAAGGTATTAGTTATCCTGCACCAACATAACTATAAAAATATATATGTATATAACATATGCATATGTATAGACACTGAATGGAACTATAACAAATATATACATATATATGAGCATAGACTATGTAACTATATGTATGCTGCATATATATATAGACTATATAACAAACATATATACATATAAGTGTATATACAAACATATATGTCTTCTCTTTACTCTCACAATCTTTACTCTAATTAAAGTCTTCCTCACCTCTCACATGTACTACTGCAATAACCTCATAATTAGACTTCTAGCTTCTGGTTTCCTCTTCCTCCTTTTGATGTTTCACATGGCTGCCAAATTTTTATTCTTAAAACAGAACTGAATATGTCACGCATCTATTTCAAAAGCTCCCTACTGCCTACTGTACAAAGGACAAAACCCTCATCTTGAAATTAAAAGACTTCTACAATATAACTCCTACCTACCTTTAGAATGCTATTTAATGTTAATATTTAATATTGTTCTCCTTTGTGCTTTGTATTCTGGTTGATATGGACCTCTAGCTTTTTCCCCAAATAGTTCCTACTGCCATACCCTCACCCAGATGGTCCCCTATGTCTAGAATGCACTCCGTCCTTACCTCCACCTTGTAGATCCCCTCTCTTCCTTCAAAACGCAGCTCAGGAGCTCTGCCTCCTACACAAGACTTTTCCTCATTCCCCCCAATTGTTAGAGCTCTTTCCCTCCTGAAATGACTTTGAAAATTTTCTATGTCTTTTCCATGTACTTGTCTGTGTACACATCCCATCACCCAGTAGAATGTCAGCTCCTGGAAAGTAGAGGCTGTTTCATTTGTGTCTTTGTATTACTACACCTGGGTGTATCCTGCGCCAAAAAATGCTTAATAAATGCATGTTACAAGGATCTAGGGTGGAGGAGGAAGAATAGTGGAGATAGAGAAGAGAGCAGAGAGGGCGTCAATGGCACTGAACTGGGAAAAAAACTGGGGGTACTTCAGGGCTGAACTGATTCACGGTATTTTCATTGCCTTCTTGTCCTCTGTCAGCCATTACCACAGGAAGCAAGACAGCTTTGGGGGCTCAGAAACCAGCTGGAGAGCTCACTTCCCCAATTTAACAAGATTTGACTAGGGGTTGGGGGGAGATGGAAGGAGCCTGTAGAACAGATCACAAAGGTTTGCAGGGTGTCACTGAATCAAAAGTTTCCTTGTTTCTCAACCACAGTTTTTGTTTTTCTCTAAATGCAGTCACAAAGACATGGGATAAGGGAATTCTTAATACATTGTATTTATAAAATTTTACCAAAATACCTATTTTTCCTTTTTTCCCATTTGCTCCTTTTTCTCCCTTTGGTCCTTGAATGCCAGGCAATCCATCTGATCCATTGTATCCTGGTAACCCATTTATTCCTGGGGGTCCTAAACCAAAACATAGAATTAGTGAATATTTGCAGAATATTTAGCACTAGCTTTAAATTGGGCTGGAATGACTGCAATCTTTTTACATGTATTATATAAAAAAGCAGGGTAAAACCCCTAGTAAAAAAAAAGCTGCAGAGCTGCTGGACTGAAGGCAGGCTGTCAAAAACAATTTGACAATAGGAGCCAGCTCCTTCTCCTTCCCTCTCCTTTCCTTCCCAGGCAGTAGACAGAGGAAAAGGGATGAGGAAAAGTAGACAGGAAAGAGGATGCTCAGAATTGTCAGACCTATGGTCTGGGGAAGGAGAATGGGCTGTGGAATTATTACAGCTCCTTTCCCCTCTCCTTCCCCCACACTCCTGCTTTGTTTAAATCTAATGGAGGAATGTTCAAATCACCCTTCTCATGTCACTGGAAATTCAGTAGTATCTTACCTGGTAGTCCAGGTGGGCCTAAAACAGAAAAAAAAATTACATTAGAAGGGAAATTGGTGGCAAAAGTAAAATTAGTATAAAAAAATCAATAAATAACAGAGCATCTCACTCCTCCCACTTAACAACCCCCCACCCCATCCCATTTTAAGATTTATTACTTAATGTTTAGCTGGTTATAATGAACAAATTGAGACCATAGCTTTTGTTTAGAATTCATTAAATAAATGTGTTGAAAGAACCCTATGAGCAATTCAACCATGATCCCCTTGCCAATAGAAATCTGTCTTTGCTTAAGTTTCATCTGACAAAGAATGTTTTCTATTCTGTTCTCATGACTAATTCCATCACACAAGTGTTTATCTTTCATAAACATAGACCTAAGTAGCCAATAATTATTATGTTTAAATTATTTAGTATCTTTATCAAAAGAATTTTCTTTATGAAGGTGGTCAAGCTGATGATAGCATAACCCAGGGATTACATTTTTAAATATTCTTTTAAGTTGTATGAGAAAAGTTAGGGTCAGTATCAGATAACAAATAACTTCCTTACTGCATAATTGGCAAGGGATTTCAGGGATTCAGATGAGTCATTTACAAATATTCCAGCAAACAAATTCTTGCTGTCACAAATAGGTATGCTTTACTTTAAATCATTCTTCTTGGGTACTCAGGCAAATTAATGAGATTGAAATATGAGAAACAGAAATAAATACTCCTATTGTTTTCAAAGACTGTGTGTAATAAAAATAACCCGGAGTGCTGGATAGTTCTTTCCATAAATCCATTATACATTCATTTATTTTATTCATAAAGTGAGCATTAAGAAACTGCTGCTTCAGGGATGGGAGGGATAAAATAGGAAACTTTTGGGTGAGGAAATTCCTTCTTTTATTACAAGGTTGGCACCTTCTCTGCAACTTATAGTCTTAGAGAATTTCCCAGTGCACTGAGGGGTTAAGTAACTTGCCCAGAGTCATACAGCCAGTGTATGTCAGATGTCATACTAGGCATTCTAGAGCAGGGAAGCTGAGAAAAGATGAGAGTTCACACACATACATCATTCCCCAAAGCTCTGTGCTGAAGAACTCAATACGCCTGATTCTCCTACCCATAAAAGAATTCTTTCAGGGTTCCTCCCTGTGTTATTACAGCTGGTAAGAGACAAGACAGCAAATGTCATCTTTGAGCACTGGGAAAGAGCCATTAGCGGCAAAAGCGGAAGTCTCCACTTTCACACAAGTATCATATTCACTTAACCACTCACCACCACAGGCCAGATCAAACCTCATATAGATTCTAAGGCCAAACCTATCTAACACTAAGACAAATGGTTAATTCAGTCATTCTAGGCAAATAGCCAATCAGTGGTGGCAGGGGTGGGGAGGGATCCAGTAAATCAGTTGCTTTAATGAATTGACTGATGAGTGCAGTTAAATTGGTCAAAATAGCTCTAACCTCATAGAGATACATCTTCACCTAGGCATTCCACTCACCCTTGAAGTGCCATGATGTTTGGGTCTATACCTACTATTGCATAGTGGCTAGGGTGTAGATCTTAGAGTCAGGAAGATCTAGGCTCAAGTCCTGCCTTTGATATTTTCCTGTATGACCTTGGGTAAGCCACTAAACCTTTTTAGGTCTTAGTTTCTTCATCCGTAAAATGGGATAATAATATTATATATGCATATATGTGTGTATGTATGTATATATATATAAATGCCTACTTCTTGGGGTTAGTGTGAGGCTCAAATGAGATGATGTCTATAAAGGGCCTTGCAAATTTTTTTAAAAGTGCCAAATAAAAGTAAGTGCCACTTATTATCTCTATCATTAAGCTATTTTTGCTTCTCCTCTCCCCCACCATTCCTCCCTCTCAGCTAGAGGTCTGTAAAAGCTCTGTGCAGTGGTAAATCTGGGTCCAAATCCTGACAATGGCCTATACTGGTTGTATGACCTTGCAAAAGTCACTTAACCTCTAGGCAGTTCTTAAGGCTATGATTTGTAGAGGAGGTATTGCCCAGCATTTATTGAGGGAGTTTCCTCATCTGGGAATTTCCTATGCCAATTAAATCACAGATCTCCTCCCTATTCCTTATGTCCATTATCTCATTTGATTCTTATGGCAGCCCTGTGAATGACAATCCATCTTAAGTCATTTTATCGCATTTCAACTTTCATTTTTTCCTGTTGCCAATATATAGATGAGAATCATACAAAGGCAGGGAGGAGAGAAAGGTCTGAGTATACAGGGTCTCTTCTCCAGCTAAGGCATCTGAAAATTAAGTCCATTTTGTGCCATATTCACAGAAAGGGTAGATGAATCCAGGAAACTGTCTTAAAAAGTCCATCCTCCACTATGTTCTAAAGTCAGCCCATATGATATATTTCTGGGGGCCCCAAAAAATCTATGTTAGAGGACAATCAGAAATAGGCAGGAAAATAAATATCTGGGATTAGGTCTTGGGTATGCATAAGGTTCTGAAAAATTCATCCTAAGACTAGACCAAACAACTGGTTAGCTAGCTAATAGTTCCAACTATTAACACAAATGGTTGTTATAAATTATAGAACTTATATAGATTTATATCTATGGAATTTATATCTATCTATTAATGTAGAAAATATTTCTACTAAAATATGAATGAGTTACAGTCCCTACCAATCTAGTAGGGGAACTCTAGGGATTATAACACTCCTATTATTTAGTAGATAAACCCTAGCAATTTCCCTAAAACACATAAAGGTTGTGACTTGTGCTGGGTCATAAACCTAGTAAGCCTCAAAGGCAGGATCTGAACCTGGGTTTTCTTGACTAGAAAGCCCACCTCTCTCTCTCTGTACTATGTTACCACTGTCTCTGCTAACTTGAGCTATTTACAACACTTCAGAAAATTATAGAATTTCAAAGTCAAAGTCAAAGATTCTACAGAATCTCTCAGTCCTTACCTAAAGACCTCTGAGGTGGGCCCCACTACCACGGCATAGCTCTGTGATCTTGGGTCAATCATTTTACTGCTGTAAGCCTTAATTTCTTTACTGATAAAATGAGCAGACCAGACTAGGTGACCTCTGAGGCCTTTTCTACCTCTAAATGGATGGTGCTATGATCCTATGATCTGTATGGTTCTTGGGAAGTTTTTTCAAGTTTTTTTTTCAACTTTTCAATTGTTCCTCATTCTGCCCCCTATCCCTTAGCAGAAGAGCTTAATTGTCTGCTTGAAAACCCTCCAAAAGCCTAAAGACAACTGTATTGACCCTGCTCTTGTCTCCTCTTCCTTAGGCTAAGCATTTCCAGTTCTTCCAACTGATCCCTGTACCACATAATTTCAAGTCTCCTCTCCATCTGGGTCACCCTCCATCAGGAAGCTCTCCAGCTTGCTGAAGTCCTTCTTAAAATGTGGCACTCAGAAATGAATCTATTAGTCCAGATGTTGTTGGCCCAGGGTTGAGCACAGCAGAACTCTCACCCCTCACATTTCTAGACACTTAATACATTCATGTAACTTGAGTCATAGATAACCAGACACATGTACTTGCCTCATGGGGGATGCCACACTAACTTCAGTATCTTTTCTTATCCCCATAGCAACCACTGGCAGAGACTCAAGGGAAGGGAAAGGAGCAGGATCTGCATTCACAGCTTTTGGAACCCATGCCAAGCTACAAGGACCTGCCTACTAAAGGGAATTTCTGACTCAAAGTCTGGACTTCCTCTCCCTCCCTAACTCCTGTCCCCAAATTCGGCCATCTCCTTGCTCTGGCTTCTTCAGCCTCAGCAACCTAATGACTGAGTCTTGGGTTTGGATTCACTGAATCTGAGTTCAGATCTCTGCTCTGCTACTGAGTCTCAGTGTGACCTTAGGTAAATCCTTAATCTCTTTGGGCAAGACTTACCTTATTTGGGACTCAGTTTCTTAGTCTGTAAAATGAGGGGGTTGGGCTTAATGGCCTCAATCTATTCTAGCTCTAATAACAAACTTTCCTGGGTAACTGATTCCCCTTCTCCCCTGGGGTTTCTGGTTCTCACGTGCTCGAGGGACACAGCTGGACCTGCTCAGGGCTACAACTCATAACTCCCACGACTTATCTCCATATCCACAACATGTCAGGCTACTAAAGACTCCCACCCTGAAATTCTAGAGCCCGGGGTCAGTTCTGAGACATCTGGCACCCACTCATCTCTCAAATTGGTACTTTGCATAGCTAAGTTTTAATTGCAGAGCTTTCCAAGTAAAATCAGGCCCATTTTCAAGGCAGAGGGGAAAGCAGAAAGAGCCGGCTTTTTTTTTACAGCATTTTGAGGTGCCAAGTATTCACAACCTCAACCAATTTCCAGCAAAGATATGATTCCTCCTCCCCACCCCCTTGCACATTCACAATTCAGCTCTAAGTGCTCTCAATAGCCTCATCACACAGCATTCACTGCTTAGCTCAGAAGCCATTTTATCATCATAAAATAAATTGGGAAAAGGGCGAAAGAAACGGCTTTTCTCTTTCAGCAGCGATTTTGTGCTTGTAATTTCACTTATCCACTCATTTTTTTAGTACCCATCATGGTCACATGCCAAGGCAGAGATGGGAGATATTCAAGTCACAGAATCTTAGGGTAAAAAAAAGAAAAAGGTATTTTCCCCCAAAGATGTTTATTGTGCTGCCTGAAATTTCATTAGTTCATTAATTCGATAAATTAATATTTATTGAACAGTCTTCATGATCAATCAATAATCAATAAGCATTTATTAAATGCCCAATATGTGCCAACAATTAGTAGGGCAGAATAAAATGAATGGGAAACATATTAGCTTCTGAGCCTGCTCAGTGAACCAACTACCTTGCCAAAGTAGAATGTAAGCTTCCTAAACTCTAGGGCTGTCTCTTTTGTATTATTTTTTTTTTAAGAGGACAGAGGCAAAGCATTTATTTAGACACCAGAAAACCAAATCCCCAAACCAGTAAGCTGATCCCATCACAGTAGTAAAGAAGTTAAACAAACCATAACAACACAGAGAGCCACAGCATCCTTTAGCCTTCCCACAAACCACTCTTTTGTATTCTTAAAGCCAATTATAAACCTTCACTAAGTGTTGGATTGGGAGTCAGATGAACTGGATAAAAGTTCTGGTTCTACTGCTTACTAGCTGTGTGATATGGTTAAATCAAATAATCTCTTTGAGCCTCAGTTTCCTCACCCATAAAAAGAGAAGGGTTAGCCTGGTTGACTTTTAAGGTCAACCTTTTAAAGATCTAAATGTATGATAAAACATGCTTGATAAAAGCATGTTAGGGCAGTTAGGTGGCTCTGTGGACAGAGCACCAGTCCTGGAGTCAAGAAGATCTGAGTTCAAATCTGACCTCAAATATTTATTAGTAGTGTGACCCTGGGCAAATCACTTAACTCTGATTACCTCAAAAAATAAAAAATAAAACTTGTTGATGAATTGGATGATTTTCTACCATTTTATCAGTTTGCCAAACCCTGAGTATTTTCAGGATAATGCAAATTTATCATGTAAACAATACAGTAACTACACTTAAGCTCACCAAGTATTGCTTAGTGGTATTTCTGCCACTATGAACACATAAGGACTGTCTTAACTCCAGTGTAAGCCCCTAAACACAAGAACCAGTCCTTCTCCTTTTGTTCTCCTAAAGTACAATCAGTCCAAGGCTTTGCCCTTGCAATCCCTATTCCCCCACCCACCCCTAACTTATAGGATTATAGGATAATATTTAATAGAGCTGGAAAAGACCTCAGAGGTCATCAGGGTCCCATTCCTTTATTTTACAGATGAGGAAACTCAGGGCCAGGGTCACACAGCCACTAAGTATCTTAGAATTTGGACTCAGATCTTCCTGACTCTGGGTACACTGATCTATCTGCTGTATCACTGTAGTGATACAAACACTGTAGTGATTGGATCAAGATGGCAGGCTGCTGGGCAGAAGGAGGTAGTGGTGAAAAATTCCCCTCTCCCACAAAAAACCCATAGGGCACACACATATATTCAGTCACTAAATATGAACATTTTATAGTATTTTAGGTATTCATAATGTTTGTGTGGGGTGAACTCCTTTTCCATAGACCCGTCTTCAGAATAATATATTTTTAAAAATTTGTAATGGATTTGTAATGGATCTTCAGATTTGTAATCAGATCTTCCTGACTCCAGGACTGGTGCTCTGTCCACAGAGCCACCTAACTGCCCTAACATGCTTTTATCAAGCATGTTTTATCATACATTTGGATCTTTAAAAGGTTGACCTTAAAAGTCAACCAATGGAAGGAAATGGTAAATTTCAGTTAGAAGAAAGTGAAAATAAAGATGTGTCATTTTTTCCCATCCAAGTTCACAGACCCCCTAAAATCTATTCATGGACCCCTGCTGGGGGGTTAGGCTGGTTCATGGATGCCAGGCTACAAACTTGTGTTTTAGACACCAAAAGTGAACAAAAATGCTAATGTAGAGATCCTGCCCTTAAGAAATTTACAGTCTAGGTGTCTAGTTGACGTGGGGGGGGAGGAGAAAGAAGAGGAAAAATAAGATGATGTATGAAATAATTATGGTGCAAGGTGGAGTGTAATGAATGCTATGTGTATAAAGTATATAGTGTCTTGGGAATTCAGAGGAAGAAGAAGCTACCTCTTGCTGGAGAAAACACAGTGATACCTACATAGAGAAGGGAGGGTGTGAGCTGGACCTTGAAGGATGGGTAGGATCTGACTCCTGTGGGGAGCTGTGGGGAGGGGAGGGACAGCCATTCTATAGAGTGGAATCTGTATAATCAAGGACCTTAGAGGCAGAAAAGCACAGGCTGAGTTTGGGAGCAACAAACTTTTTGGATGGATCATTTGTTGTTTAGCCTTTTTTCAGTCATGTCTGACTCTTCATGACCCTTTTCTTGGTAAAAAATACTGGAGTGGTTTGCCATTTCCTTCTTCAGCTCATTTAGAGGAAACTGAGGCAAACAGGGTGACAGTTAGTAAGTATCTGAGGTTGTATTGAACTCATGTCTTCCTGACTCCAGGCTCAGCACTCTATACACTGTGCCACCTAGCTGCTCTATGGATGGAACATAAAGTTTATGAAAGGATGCTTTGGGAGATAAGCTTCCTCTGAAGGCTACTGAAAGCCTTGAATGTCAAACTGAGAAATTTGGACTTTATTTTGTATGTACTGGGAAGTCACTGGCAATTACTAAATAAGAGGGATGATAGGATAGAGTTTTACTTTAGGGCAATTAACCTGGCAGTGGATCATAGAAGGATTGGAGCTGCCCTTACAGTGATTCAGGTGAAAGATAAACGGTAGATGATGGCAGTGGAGATGGAATAGAAGGGATGGATGAAAGAGACATTTGTGGGGTAGAAGCAAAAGGACTTTTAAACTGGTTAGAGAATCAATGAGATATTATCTAATCAGATAATCATATCTTACATTTTTATATTGCTTTAAGGTTTCTTTTTCTTTTCCTTCCTTCCTTCCTTCCTTCCTTCCTTCCTTCCTTCCTTCCTTCCTTCCTTCCTTCCTTCCTTCCTTTCTTTCTTTCTTTCTTTCTTTCTTTCTTTCTTTCTTTCTCTCTCTCTTTCTTTCTTTCTTTCCTTTTTTTGGAGGAGAGAAGGCAGGGCAATTGGGGTTAAGTGACTTGCCCAAGGTCACACAGCTAGAAAGTGTTAAATGTCTGAATCTGGATTTGAACTCAAGTCCTCCTGACTCCAGGGCTGGTACACTATTTACTGTGTCACCTAGCTGGCTCCTCTAATGTTTTCTTGTGAGCTAGGTAGTCTAGGTATCATTATCTCCATTTTAAAGGTGAAGAAACTGAATCCTGAAGAAGTTAAATGACTTGCCCAGGGTCACACAGGCAGTCAATATCTGAAGCAGGACTCAAACCCGGGTCTCCCTGACACCAGTTCCAGCACTCTCTTGACTATTAGTGTTCATCTTTATAGAGGTGATACTGAAGCTATGGGAGTGGATGAGGTCATAAAGGGAGCATCCTATATTCAAAGAGTAGAGGGACCAGGGAAAGGAACAGAGGAGAAGTCAAAGGAATAGAAAAAGGTCCAGAAGAATGTGGTGTCATCAGCTATAACTTCCATGACTGTTACATCCTCTTCCATCCTCCATTCTGCCAAGGTTGTGCTGCCCCTTTGTGACCTCTTTACCTATTCGTCACTTTTCTTCATATTCATTTGAACCTGATTTGTGCAAAAATGATGGAGAACTAGGCTGGAATTTCACTTGTTCCACTTATCCTAGGGAAGGCCTTGGTCCTAGCATAGGCCTCACCCCACAGCAGGTTATTAATAACTGGGTTTGGGTTTGTTTGTTTTTTATTGACCTGTTGGTTAGATCCAACCTAAGTAGCATTAACCTTGACTTTTATGATTGTTTTGTACATTGTGCATACAGAAATGATGTTCACTTTAATAAGCTTGAAAGACATTCTTCTTTCTGAGTTGGTAAACATTGCTTTTGATATCTCATTTACGCTGTTGGTTTGTTAGTAAGCTTCTTTTGCTTAGTAACAAAACAAAAATCCATGACTTCGTTCAAATTATTGCAAATTTCTAAATTATTATCAGGATTAATGATCTCATACTATAGTAATAACCCCCTTGAAATATGCATTTTGGTATCAATATTGAAAATGTGACATTTTATAGTAACTACCCATATTAGGATTTTCCCCCCAATTACATAATGTCTCTGAAAGTAAACCAAAATATCATTTTCAGAATGATTCTTTTCTCCCAATAATAATTCTACCACTGGGAATTCTACTAGTGTGAATTTTCAACATATAAGGCAGAACAGTTGACTAAATCTGCAAATATACCTGTTAAGCAGATCCCTTTGGTGCTGTTACATAGATCCAGCATCACCCGAACCTAAAAAGTATAAAAAGAGTGAAATTAACCACAAAATGCAAAATAGTGAACTCTGGACTAGAAAAAAGACTATGGATTCTCTTTTTATTCTAAAACAATTAACAAGCAGAAATATATTGGAGAAAACACCCAGCAATGTTTTTGCAAAGCAAAAACTCTGGGCAAAATGGGTGAACTTTTAAAAATCCTTAAGATAGCAGGTAGGAAAGGTTTGTTATAGAGCTGAGGAAGCAATCAACTTTGGTTTTTAAATTTCTATCTTACTGTCTTGGAATAAAGAAATTTGGATGAAGTTTTATTAAATCTAGACTTGTCACTCATAAAGAAATATTATGTTTTACAGTTAGAAGTGACCTTAGAAATTATGAAGTTCAGCCCCTCCATTTTACAAATGAGGAAACTGACTCTAGAGATGGAAAATGACTTAGTGAATATTATATAGTAAGCTGATGCTTGAATCATTCATTCCATGGTCAGCTACAGTCTCCAGACACTATACTTCTATTAACAGAGTGGCTTTTAAGAGTTAAGCCAACTTTCAGTGATACATGTTGGGATTAGAAAGGGTTAACACTTAAGCTGTCATTAGTTGCTCAGTGTAACTAGAGGTGAAGGATTATACTGGCCCAAGAAAGCATAGGATTTTATGCCTATGGGGTTCATCAACAGGCTTATGTACTCATATACATGAAGAATTGGATTCTATGTGCTGATGTGTCTAGACAAGGACTATGTATAATTTAGTCCAGTTTAACTGAATCTAACAAGCAGGAGGAAGAATATTATTCTATCCCCAATTCTGAGGCTCATAGACCAATGGTACAGGGGAAAGAGCAATGAAATTGGAGTCAGAGAAGCTGGGCTCAAACCCTGGATTCGCCACCTGTATAACCTTGGCCATATCTGTAGAATGAGGGGCTCAACTAGATGATGACTAAGGCCTTTCTAGCTCTACATCCACAATCCCATGTATGTTGGCTCATGGTATTCAAGCCACTTGAAACGAACTTCCTCTCTGTTAATCCCATGGTTATTGTGTAGGATCAGAATTTACCTATGCCAAGAAACCTTTGCTGATTAATCCAATTCTACCTTCATTAAGATCATTTCTCTCCTTCCTTCCCTCCCCCCTTCCTCTCCTGTCCCTGTCTTTCTTTGCCTCTCTGTCTCTCTCTCTTTCTCTCTCCCTCTTGAATTCTCTTGATTCTTTGTGTAATGCAGAATCTTCAAGGTGGCAGGACAAAATGAACACACAAATGAAAGCGAAAAGTCAGGAAGAGACTAAACCCACCCAGAGACCGGTAACTTAGATTTGAACTCCTCTAAAATGCTACCTATGGGCAACTAGGTGGCACACTGGATTGAGCTCCCAGTATGGAGTCAGAAGGAACTGAGTTCAAACTCAGCCTTAAGCACCTACTAGCTGTGTGACCCTGGGAAAGTCACTTAACCCCATTTGCCTTAATTCCTCATTTGTAAAGTGAACTGGAGAAGGAAATGGCAAATCATTCTAGTATCTTTGCCAAGAAAACCCTAAATGGGGTCATGGAGGGCAGGACACAGCTGAAATGACTCAAAAACAACAATAAAATGTTACCTGCCTAAAACGTCCAACAAAAGCCAGAGGTTTTAGATGTCTCTTTAAAAGATTCTTCATATATTACTGATAGCTACTGAGGATAATAAAATAGGGGAATGGAATCTAGCTGCTGGCTAATCCCAGGGTAAAACCAGTGAATATATTATAGTAGGATGGGGATGGATGATGAATGCAAGTTAGGCTAACTAATTTTTGTGTAGGATCAGAATTCATCTTTGCCAAGAAACTTTTGCTCATTAACTCAATCCTACCTTCATTAAAATTCTCTCTTCATTTTGTCCTCTCATTTCTCCCACTTACTTATATAACCCAGAATCCTCAAGGAAGTCAGACATGATGATTTATTAGTGCAGAACTTATTAATAAAGCAAACTATCTAATTTGTTTAATTAATGACATTTCATAAGAACTTCAGAAATGTTTAACATCTCTGCTTTCAACTAGAAACTACAGTTTTGATTCTGGGGAAAACACAACTCTGTCTTTGGACAGTTCAAATGGTAGCTAAGAAATTCAGAGAAATTTCAGATTTGCATTTTTTAAGTGTGTGTATTAAGGTGTGTATTAAGCCCCTTATAATTTCTATCAACATAATTATTTTTGAGAAGTACTTCCTAGTGATAGCCGGCATTGCCTATAACAACATTATTTATATTTCTATTCGGACTTCAATTTGGAAAGATGAACGAATTAGTTTTCATGGATTTCAGAAGCATTGTGTTTTCTACCAGCGTGAAGGCTTGACTTTTCATTTCCACTTAAAATCATCAGTGACCATTTCCTATTTTTAATTTCATGTCTTCAAAGTGAACTGACATGGCTTCCATAATCTGATTACTGGATAGAATATTCATGGTTGGTAAATTGCTAATTTTTGTTTGTTTTTACATAATTTTCCTTTCTAGACACATTCCACCATCTCCTTCCCCCTTAGACAACTGTCCTTATGAAGAAGAAGGGAGGGATAGTTCAGCAAACATGTCAACAAAGTCTGATATTATAGACTATATTCTCTACCTATTGTCCCCTTCCTCTGCAAAGAAGGAGGAAAGTGCATTCTCACATTTCTTCTTAGAATTTCACAATATTCAGTTTGGACAGTTCTGTTGATGTATGCAGTTTCCCCCTTGTTTTTGTTATTATAGCCCTCATTTATGTTATTTTCCTGGTTAGCTTACTTTGTATCTGTTCATTTAAGTTTTTCTGTGCTTCCTTATGTTCATTATTTCTTACAAGGCAGTAATATTCCATTACATTTAGGTATCACTATCTGTTTAGTCATTTTCCAACTGTATTTGCTTTGTTTTTAGTTTTTCTCTTGAAAAGTGCTACTGCTATAAATATCTTGGTGTATATGAGGCATTTCTTTTTATCATTGACCTCCTTGGAATAGAAATATCCCAGGGTGATCACTAAGTTAAAAGGAACAGCTATTTTATTCACTGCCTTAGCCTAATTCCAAATTACCTTATAGTATGGTTAAACCAATTCACAGCTCCAATAAGAGTATATTCCTATGCTTTTTAAAGTGATGTAAACAAACAAAGAAACAAAAAAAGACCCCAACAAGCTCAAAGGATCAACTATTATGGTGTGCCAGGGGTGGTGCAGCCTCAAGGTTACATATGGTCTTCTAGTCCTCAGGTGTGGCCTTTTGACTGAGCCCAAATTTTGTTCTGTGAAGTTTGGATTCAGTCAAAGTGCTTCACTTGAAGGGGGCCACATGTGGCCTGAAGGCTGCAGGTTCCCCAACCCAGAATAGGCACTAAAATTCCTACAGGTCTCTAGCTTTTAGAAGGATGGATGAGAATATTGGAAATCCTTGTCCCCAGGAAGTTTTATTCATCATCAGTTAAATAGACATTTCAAGCAACCTGAACATTCCATTCCCTGACCATGTAAATTAACAATGAAAACCATTTATTTGGAAAACATTTGTTTTCTGGTTAATGAAGATGGAAGATTATTCTTCTCCTGCTCTCTCTGATTGATGTAAACATTTGGTTAGGCTCTACTAATTTTATGCCAAACAGTGTGTTGTAGTGATATCATAGCAGCATAGTACAAGCAAAGACACTCAAATAGAAAGGCAGGTAGGTGGTATAGTGGATGAATTGCTGGACTGACAATCAGGAAGACTTGAGTTCAAATCCTACCTATGTGACCCAGGCAAGACACTTAAATTTCAATCTCAGTTTTTTAACCTGCAAAATGGAAATATTAAATAGCACCTACTTCCAGGGTTGTTATGAAAATCAAATGAGATGATATATTTAAAGTACTATATAATGTTAGCTATTATTATTTAGAAGATCTGTGTTCAAATTCCAGACCTGCTATTTACTCCCTGTATGTAATATGGGGTAGGTCAATTAATGCTTCTGGGCCTCAGTTTCTCCATCAGCAAAATGAGTTAGATCACCCTTAAGGTCCCTTCTTACTCCAAATGCTATCAAATCCCATGTTACTATAATAATTGACATTTTTCTCTTTTTACAACAACATGCAAGATGAATAATGTAAATATGGTTAGTCCCTTTACAGATGAGAAAACTGAACTGTTTAGTCACAGCAAGCTCCGGAGAGAGGATTCAAACTCAGGTCTTCTGACACAAAGTCTAGTGCTTTTTTCTACAATATCCGGCTGTAGGTGATTATAGAATCATAGATATATTCAAGCTGGAAAGGACCTTAGAGATCTTGAGTGCAACCTCCCCAATTTACAGATGAGAAAACTGAAGGCTCAGGAAGTTATGTGACTTGCCCAGGTAATACAACTTATATGTATTTGGGTCAGGACTCAAACCCAGGTCTTCTCAACTCCAATACAGAAGGGACCAGGGATCTAGGGATCTGAGAGTAGGTGCATTCTTTTTGGCAAGATATTTATAGTGGAAGACCTCCACTTCCTCCAGTTCTGCTCCAGATTCTTCAGGAGGTGGGAAGAAATACAGCTCCCAAGGTCTTTAGATCATCTAGTTCAAACTTCCATTTTATTGATGAGAAAGCTGAGGCCCAGATAGGAGAAGTAACTTGCCACATTTAAGAACAAGGACTGCCTTTATTCTATCATTTTTCAGTTGTGTCTGACTCTTTGTGACCCCATTTAGGTTTTTCTTGGCAAAGATACTAGGACAGTTTGCCATTTCCTTCTCCAGCTCATTAAACAGATGAGGAAACCGGGGCAAACAGGGAAGGTACTGAGGTGTGGAGTTGGTAGGGCTGGTTCAGGTGTGGAAGAATTCTAAGTGAATTCACTTAGACTTTCCCTGTAGCCAGTGGGAACTTAATTGATAGAAAAGCAGTAGAGTTCTCCTAGCAAGAAAGCTAAATGAGACTCTGATATCTAGGGGCTTAACTCTTATATAGAGGTAGTTTTTATTGGGGTTGAAGATTAGGGACAGGATCAGGAAGATGGCTGACACAAAATAAGGGAGACAGGGGAAATATAATGACCCAGGATGGGGCTTGGGGGACAAGGAATTTTACGATCCAGCATAAGGGGGAAATTTTATGATATTTCAAGGTAAGGGGAAGAGACTTTAGGACACATTTAGGTTAGAGAATAAACTAGGGGCTTCACAAAGTACTGGAAAAGCAACTCTTAACCCTTAGGGCACCATTTGTATCATCAAAGTGATTTGCCCAGAGTCATACAGCTATTAAGTGTCTGAGCCCAGACTTGAATTCAGGAAGAAGAATCTTCTGAACTCGAAGCCTGCTACTCTTATCTATTAGACCACCTAGCTGCCCTAGGGATAGTCTCCCTAACTTCTTTTGCATTCTCTCAGACCCTTAGTGTTAGGCATCTGTCTGATGCTCAGTAAATTAACTATTCAGTTGATTTCAATGATATCAACTATTTCATGCAGTCTTAGAGCCCTTGAGGCAAAGTCTTTATTTCTATTTTGATTAATGTAAGCCCTGGGGAGGGCTTAAGTGGCTAAAGACCTTGGGAGTTGCCTGCATTTCTTCCCAGATCAAGCAGAAAGCAAGTTCATAAAGGAGCTAAACTAGAGTGGGTGTGTGCTCTTCATAGGGAAAGACTCCTCCCTCCCGTTCTGCTCTTGCATTCTTGGTGTGGTGGGAAGAAATCCTGCTTGCTCCCAGGGTCTTTAGCTGCTGGGGCTTCACCTCAAGGCAGCAGCCCAAGTTAGGACAGTTACACAAGCATAAAACTCAGATCATGGCCCTTGTATAGCTCTTTCTTATGTGACCTATGACTTTTCGAGACATCTGAGTCCTTGGGCATATTATATTATATAAGATTCCCCTTTCCCTTTCTTCCCCATTGTAATTCACTCACTTTCATGCTTTCATATTCACGTTTCTTTAAAAATAAACAAAAATGGAATACTTGGTAAGTAGCAAATTGCAGAGGAAAGAGTCAATTAGATTTGGAGTCAGAGGAAGTGGGTTTGATTCCTGGCACTGTCAGTTACTACCTGTACAACCTTGCACAAGACATTTAGCCTTTCTGAGCCTCAGTAAACACATCTGGAGGAGAGAGAGGCTGATGACTTTGCACAGCCTTGCCTCATAAACCTAATTCAATTGCAAGTCAAGACATCACCCTCCTGATGTCATTGGTCCTCTTCCAGAAGGAAGGACGAACAGCAACAACAAACCCATCTGAAAAAATGAGGGAGTTGTATTGTAGGTCCTTCAAGCCTCTCTCCCACCTGCCCCACCCCCCTTCAAAAACCTTGAACAGTTTATGCATTGCCTTTGGGATAAATTTCAAACTTTTCAAAGCTGTACATCATGTACTCCTGACACCCTGCTCATCTCCCAGGCCTGCTTCACCCACCTCTTTCCTTCCTCTGGACATTAAGCATTTTGCTTCAGCCAGTAGGTCTGGTGAGCAAAATTGTAACAAGCAATTTGGGCTCTCACAAGACAAAATTCTTTTCGAAATCAATTTAGTTGGAAGGGGTAAAAAACTTCAGGACCCAAGGCATTGTCAGAGGACGCAGACTCTGGAACATTGGCTTCTGTGGGTAGATTGCTATAGATACCACTAGAGAAAAGGAGGACGGGGTGGGACCAAGGTCCCGAAGGGACCAGAGAGAAGCTCTCCCGGAGCACAGCTGCTTTTGGTGGTGGCTGTTGGTAGGCAGGGCAGGAGAAGGAAGTGTGCCATCTGGTAGCTTTCTGCTTTCACTTATTCTTGTTATTAGTTAGCTAGACAGTGTGGTAGAGTAGATAGGGAGCCTTGGGGTCGGGAAGCCTTGTTAAAATCCTACCTCTGACACATGCTGGCAGGCTCTGGGCAAGACCTTAATCTTCTAGTGCCCCAGGCAATTCTATAAGCCAACTATAAATGGCAGGGCAAATGCCAATCTTCATTGCTAGAGGAACGTTCCTCACTGGGAGTTTTCTATCCCAATGAAATCTCAGGTCTGACTTAAATAAAACAATTCTTGTCATTAGACACTAAGCTAAGTTGTCTTGATGATGCTGAACAAGTGCACATGCTATCAGGGTTCACAGAATTTCAGTATGCTGGGGGCCTAGTTGTGTCTCTGCCAGAGAGACCCAAACTGCACCTTTGATTTAAATTTCCTCACTCATATGTACTCTTAAAAAATTATCACGGACCAGAAAAATCATCCACCGACATGAGCATTTTCGTATGCAGGCCACGTGCATATGTGGCCAGAGAAAGATTATATGTGAAATCATGAATTCTATTGCATTACTTGGCTTTTAAAATATATGTTAAATTGAATGTGGTAGTACCAACATTGCCCTTCTAATCTATGTCTTTTTTTTGGAGAGGGAAAGGCAATTGGGGTTAAGTGACTTGTCCAAGGTCACACAGATAGGTAAGTGTCAAGTGTCTGAGGCTGGGTTTGAACTCAGGCCCTTGTGACTACAGAGCAGTGCTCTATTCACTGCGCCACCTAGCTGCCCCAATTCTGTGTCTCTTTCTAAGCTTCTGCTCTTTTCAGTGTATTGTTGAAGTGTTTCATTGACCCTCTTTTTTTCATAACCTTTTAAATTACATAACCATAACTACCTCTCTAATCTCTTTCCTTCAAAGAATAACAGTTAATATTTATTATATATAGGGGCAGCTAGGTGGTACAGTGAATAGAGCACCGGCTCTGGGGTCAGGACAACCTGAGTTCAAATCCAGCCTCAGACACTTAACACAAAAACTAGCTGTGTGACCTTGGGCAAGTCACTTAACCCCAATTACCCCCTGAAAAAAGCAAAAAAAAAAATATATATATATATATATATGCACCAAATATACTACATACATACATATATATGTGTTTGGTGCTTATTTTGTGCCTGGCACTATGCTAAATGCTTTATCATTACTATCTCATTTAAGCATCACAACAACCCTGGGAGGTAGGTGCTATTAATATCCCCATTTACACATGAGGAAACTGGGGCAAACAAAGGTGAAGCCCAAGGTCACACAGCTAGGAAGTGTCTATGGCTGGATTTGAACTCTGGTCTTCTTTTTATTTATTTATTTGTTTGTTTGTTTGCTTTTTGGAGGGGGAAGGGCAGGGCAATTGGGGGTAAGTGACTTGCCCAAGGTCACATGGCTAGTATGTGTTAAGTATCTGAGGCCACATCTGAACTCAGGTCCTCCTGACTCCTGCACGACCTAGCCACCCCAAACTCTGGTTTTCTTGACTCCAGGCACAACATTCTATCCACTGTGCTACCTAGTTGACCAAAAATAAGCCCTCCTTATAACAAATATAATCAAAGTAAACAAACTTATAATTCATTCATGTCTGAAAATGTATGTGTGTCTCCTTCTGCCCATACAGTTAATCACTTCTCCACTGGGAAGTGGGAAGCACAAGTCAGCTTCACAGTCTTCTGGAGTAGTGATAAGTCATTGCATTGATTAAAATTTCCAAGTTTTTCAAAGTGGCTTTTCTTCTTAGTATTATGGTCATTGTATAACTAGTTCTCCTGGTTCTGCTCATTTTACTCTGTTTGCATCAGCATTCACACAATTCTTTCCAGGTTTATCTGAATCTGTCCCTTTTAAAGTTTCTTATGGCATAATAATAGTCCATTAAATTACTATACTGTAATTTGTTAAGCCATTCCTCATTTGAGAGGTCTCCACTTTGTTTCCAGTTTTTTGCTACAATAATAAGTTCTACTACAAATATTTTTGTACATGTAGCCCTCCCCCTCACTTCTTTTGGGAATATACTTAGCATGCTTGATCTGGAGAAGAATAGTAGTGATATTTCTGGGTCAAAGTGAGGTGCAGTTTAGTGATCTGGGGGGTATAATTCCAAACAGCTTTCTAGAATTGTTGGATTGAGTCACAGCTCCACCAACAACGCATTACTATACCAGTCCTCCCACAGAACTACCAACAATGCATTAGTGTCAGAGTTCTCCCACAGTTTCACCAACAATGCATTAGTGTACCAGTCCTCCCATAGCACCACCAACAAAATATTAGTGTAGCAGTTCTCTCGCAGCTCCACCAACAATGCATTAATGTACCGGTCTTCCCATAGTCCCACAAACAATACATTACTGTACCAGTCTTCCCACATATCTTCTAACAGTTTATTGACTGATGGGTCTGAGGTGAAACTTCAGTGTTGTTTTCATTTGAATTTCCCTTATAAGTAGTGATTCGGAACACTATTTCACATAGGTTTTGATAGTTTAGATATCTTCCCTTGAGAACTACCAGTTCATATCCTTCTTCTGTTTATCTATTATGGAATGACTATTTGTATGTAATGAATAGAAATAGGAACTGGAGCTCTGATTCCTAGGATAGGGAACTCCCTGAATGAAGAAATTCTCTTATCAATGGAGGTAGGTACCTTTTCTGTCCAAAGCTGATATTATAAAAGAATTGCCTAGGGGAAGCTAGGTGGCACAGTGAGTAAGGGCTCCAGCCTCGGAGTTGGGATGACACAGGATTGAAACTGGCCTCAGAAAATGAGCACCCACGCATAAATAATGACTGGCCGTGTAACCTTGAGCAAGTTACTTAACCCCAATTGCTTTAAAAAATAATAAAAAAATAAAAGAATTGCCTTTGCTTTTATGGGAACCTTAGAGTATACCAATGAAACATGGATTATAAGTTTTTGTAGGGTTAAAATTAGCATCACTCATTTTCTATAATTAAAAATGAAGAGGCACATGGGTGGGAGCAGGCTCCAACATGTAACCATCGAGGATCTTTGAAGAACACGAGTGAAAGATCTCACCAAGGAAGTGTATGACATGAGAAGACTGGGTGCTAGGTGTAACAGATGAACACTCAGAGTTTCTCCACTGGAGAAAAAAAGGAAGACCTCCAACATGTTGGAAGGGCATCCTGTGGTGAACTTAGAGGAAGATATGGATAAGAGTCACATGGGATGGGAAGGTATGGATATGTTGCTATCTGCATCACTGAAGGAAACTCCAAATTGATGAGATAACAGATTCATTATAGTCTATGAGTAAGATGTCCAATAAAGAAAGTTCAAGTTTGACATTGGGGAAGGGAGGCAATGTGTTATTTGCTAAACCACTGGCTGTTTTCTAGTTATCTTGTAAAGAATAAAGGGAAAGGGGGTGGCTAGGTGGTACAGTGAATAGAACACTAGCCCTGGAGTCAGGAGGACTTGAGTTCAAATCCGGCCTCAGACACTTAACACTTACTAGCTGTGTGACCTTGGGCAAGTCACTTAACCCCAACTGCCCTCCAAAGAAGCCAAAAAAAAAAAAAAAAAGAATAAGGGGAAAGGATATGTCAAGTGCATATATATAGGTGGGTAATTATAACTCTGATCTCTGGAGAGATTCTCCCCAAAATAGGACAATAGCAAGGGCCTTGAGAGCATGTGGTCAGAGTGCTCTTCCTCGTTTTGGAGCATCCTTAGCTTCCAAGAAGGTGAACTGAGTTCATTCAAAGTAGAAGCTGAAAACGATAGATACATAAGTAAATTGAATACTTGCTTGCCACAGTATCCAGAGCCAAGCAAGCAAATACTGCCAGTTCTCTAGCCAGAGGCTATGACATCGGCCTCTACCCTTTGGGTTTAAGGTCTATCAGATTTCCTAAAAGTGGTTCCCATGACCATCTATTGTTTAAAAAAGAATATAGTTAATTTTCTTTGCCATTATTAGCATCTGATAAGTAAATAAGTTAGATCACAGGTCTGGATCTGGAAAGGTTCTTAGGGACAATTTAGTTCAAACCCCCTCCCCCCTTTTACAGATGAAGAAAATGAATTGGTTCAAACAGGATTGCTATTTTTCTCCTTGTAAGATGTTACTGCACAAGAGTGTGGCAGTGTTTTTCCATGATAAACTTGTTAAGTAGGTACTGAATGAAAACTGTCAACTTTTGGTAGTATTAAAAGGCAAATTGATGCCAAAGGTGTTACTAGTATGGAACAAGACAGAGCTTGTTCTAGGGCACCAACACGGCGGGGAGGGAACTTCCTTTCAGAGGCACTAGCAACCCCTGCACTGAGCCCTGACCTGCTATATACAGCTCCTGTGGAGGTGGGGACTAGACAACGTTTCTCTTGTATGCCTACCCTTTGGTTAGACTATAGTCTGTATTACAGATCTTGCCTCCAGTCCCAGCTCAACTGCTTTTGTCCCAGGTAAAAAATTTCTAGTTATATCTCTATTAGTGGTGCTGTTTTAGTAAAAAGAAGAGTCAAAGGAGAAATTGTGAAATTATAGAATGATATGGCAGTTCCATGGTGTAATGGTTATTAGATCCCTGAACTCTAAATCTAGACATCTGAGTTTAAATTTTGGTGAAAACTGCAAAATAACAGTTAGGGCAGCTAGATAGTACAGTGGATAGAGCACCAGGCCTGGAGCTGGGGAGATCTGAGTTCAAATTTGGCCTCAGAAACTTATTAGCTGTGTGATCTTGGGCAAGTCACTTAACCCTGTTTGCCTCATCTGTAAAATGAACCAGAGGAGAAAATGGCAAAGCACTCTAGTATTTTTGCCAAGAAAACCCCAAATGAGGTCACAAAGACTCAGACATGACTAAAAATGGCTGAACAACAATAAATAGAATGATAGAGAAAAAAAATTAAGTCTCCTATAGAAAAAACAACAACTGATTCAACATTTTCAATCATCTTACGAATTAACTATGCATCTATACTATAGATTCTATTGATTTTGAAGAAAATTTAATAATTGGCCATTGAGATACTGACTTTTCCTCCTTTCCCACCACTCTCCCTCCAATAATTTAAGCCAATGAGATGGACTACATGTAGCCAAGACCAGCGGCAGGGTGCAGAAAGTGTAGCAACAAAAATCACACAAAAAGAAAATAAACCTTAATTAACCTTTTAATCTTCTATGCAGAAGTAGTCTGGAGAAGATCTTCTAGGAAAAGAGAATTTACTCATGGCATAATGGCAGAGCAGGGTATTATACAGGCAGGGCAGAATAGTGGATAGTGAACCAGCCTTAGTCAGGAAGACAAGGATTCAAATCCTCCCTCAGAAACATACTGGCTCTATTACCCTGGACAATTCACTTAACCACCCCATGCCCAAGTAGTGATTTCATTCTAAGTCACCCCATAGATGCTGAACTGCAAGGATTGAGGGAGTTCCTTTTGTAGTTCAAAAATGATCATAATAACAAAAATGAGTTTTTATTAGATGGCCTTTCAATTTCTTATATGTACTTACAAAATTTTGCTTAGTTCTATACCAGTAAGGTAAGAGTTAACCTCATCCAGGGAAAATTCTTCCAGCCAATTTGTGCTTTAAAAGCTTGCTTTGTGATGCAGACGATGACATCCTGTGGCTCAGGAACAAAGAAGATGGACGCACCTTTTCCTGGTAATGCTGAATTTGGAGGACTGAACAACAGTCATTTTGGCTGAACAAATTAAAGATCATTCCTGCATCTTAAATCCCTGAAGTCTGGATGGTCTACAGGACTTCCTGTTTTGTAGTTGGTTATGTGGTTTTTGGCTGCTCAGAATCTTCCAACTAAACTGTCTTCAATTCAACTTGAGATTTTGCTTTGGTTTGAATGGGTCTCTAATAATAATAGCCAGCATTTACGCAGCACTATAAGGTATGAGAAACATTTTTGTTGTTCAGTCATTTTCAGGCATGCCCTACTCTTCATGACCCCATTTGGGGTTTTCTTGGCAAAGATACTTGATTGGTTTTCCATTTCTTTTTCTAGTTCATGATGAAGCAAATAGTGAGGTGACCTACCAAGGGTCACACAGCTAGTAAGTGTCTGAGGCCACATTTGAATTCAGGAAGATGAGGTTTCCATACTCTAGACCAGGCACTCAATCCACTGTGCCACCTAGCTGCATTTTACCTTAAAGATAAAGGAAGGGGGTAGCTAGGTGACACAGTTAATAGAACACCAGCCCTGGAGTCAGGAGGACCTGGGTTCAAATTCAGCCTCAGATACTTCACACACACACAAAACTAGCCATATGACCTTGGGCAAGTCATTTAACTCCAATTGCCCTACCTTCCCCCCTCTAAAAAAAAAAAGATAAAGGAACATTTCAGCAGGCAGAGATGGTGAGTATGTATTCCAGGCATGAGGGATGGCATGCTGCTGGGGCCACAAAAATACAGATCAGATGGTAGTCAAATCTCGCTAGAATGGAGAGTAGTAAATCAAGAGGAGGAGTGCGGAATAGGGTTGGAAAGAAGTTGAAGAGTCTTAAAAGTCAGGAAAATTAATTTTATTTTACCTGCGTGAAGGCAATAAGCAGCCATTCCATCTCTTTGAGCAACTGAACAACATGGTTAGACTTATGAATTAGGAAATTAAAAAAAAATTATCAATCTACTGTCTTTACATCATCTCAATTTCTAAATATAATCCTCCCCCCCCACCATTTCCCCATCCGGTAAGCTTTCCTTTGTAACAAAGAATAAAAACCAGATAAAAAATTGGTTCTATAAATGTCACCACCAACTCAACTGACTCTAATGGTTGACTATATGCGACATTCCATACCAATTGTCCCCAACTCTGCAAGGAAGAACATTTTCTCATTACATAAGGAATTATTTTGGCTTCTCTGTGAAGGGTGGACTATAGTACTGAGAGGCTGGAGGCAAGGAGATTCATTGGTAGAGTATTACAGTAGTCTGGGTGAGAGGTAATGAGAGAAGAGATACATGCAAAAGATGTTGCAGGACATGCAGAACCTATGTCAGATTGCTTGCCTTCTCAATGAGGAGGAAAGGAAAGGAGGGAGAAAATTTGAAACTGAATTTTTTAAAAATGAAGGTTAAAATTATTTAACATGTAATTGGGAAAAAGAAAATATTATATATATATATATAGTTTATATATGTATATGTATGTATATATAAAGGTGTTGTAGGGGGATAGAGTCAATAGGATTTGGTAACTGATTGGATGTGGGGTCTGAAGGATCACGGACTCCAAGAGTTTGAGTCTAGGTGACTGGGATGATGGTGGTGCCATTAATAGAAACAGGGAAATTGGAAAGAGAGGCAGGGTTGGTGCAGGTGGGGGGAGAAGATAAGTTCATCTTAGAATGTGTTTGAGGTGTCTATAGGACATCCACATGGAGACACCTAACAGGAAGCTGGAGATATGGAGCTGGACCTCAGAGGAGTGATTGCAGTTGAATATAGAGATATAGCATCACCTGTACAGTTGGAGTCATGGGAAGGCATGAAATCTAGGTGAGAGAACAGAGAGAAAAGGGAAGAGCTTGCTGTATTTTCCAAGGAGATTCCAAAGGAGGGAAGCTAATGTAGTTCATTTTCACAACATTCTCAAAAACCTGCCCAGCAAGAACTGCCACTTGTCCTGAGAGAGTAGTTAAGAGGCTATTTCCAAGGACTTTGGTTTCAGTTGTGCTTTATGGGTCAGCTTTCACAATGCCTAGATTCATTGGATCTTAATGCTAGAGTGGACCTGAGAAGTCATCCAGTCTAACCCCCTCTCATTTTACAGATGAGGAAAGAGAGACCCCAAAAGGTTAAGAGACTTACTCAAGGTCCATAAGTAGTAGGAGTCAAGGGGGGTGATTTGAACTCTAACTTTAATATAGCTAAATATAATATAATAAATTAATGATAATATAAATTAATAATTGAATATAAAATTAAACTCTAACACTATACTCTAACTCCAGAGCTGGTGCTCTTTCTGCCACACCACATTATCTGCTAGAATTTTGCATTTTTAATACTTTGATATGTCAGTGGATCTGTAATTGAATTGGTGGAAGTAGTCTGTTCAATAATGTGGTCTGGAAGCCATCCACACCTCCCTCTTCTGGACAACTTTCGTTCATGTCTTCCCATAAAAGTACCATAGAGCCCCACCCAATATGTTGTGAGCTTTCCTCTAGGTTTCTTGACAAAGAATGGGAACCAGTGGGACCAATCCAGTGGGTGGATTATATATTGATTATCCTTTTATCTTGTGATGTGACATTTGCTTTTCCCTCTAGTCATTCATTTCTCTGATGACATCAAGTACTGAAAAGTATAATGGATGTTTTCAAAAGATAAGCTGTTTCTCCAGCTGAAGATTTTGGCCATCCCTTAGTGTAAGGTGCCAAGGAAAGCACCTCTTTTGGGGGCATAATTCTTTTTATTTAGACATTTACATATATATATTCATTTCATGTGAAATCACAGACATACATTTTTGGGAATTTATTCCCAAAATGGGACAATTTATTGTCACAATATAGTAGAATTGAGAGCTTATGTAGTTACATAAAGTTTTTTTTTTATATATATCCAACTCATTATTAAAATTCAAAATAGGGCAAATATGGATAATTGTTAGTTTCTTATCTTCCTCAAATGATCATGTCTCTATTTTTCTGTTTATATATTGGAATCTTCCTGTAAAGTCTTTGAGGGCAGGTACTATATTCATTTTGCCTTTTTATCTCTAGTGTCTAGTGTGATGCTTTATATACAAGAAATGCTTAATAAATGCTTGTTGGAATAGAAGAGGGATAAGGATGGAGCTTGTGGGACATTAACACTTAGCGGAGGAGAGGAGAGTCTGAAAAGGGGTGAACAGATGGGTAGGAGAACTAAGAGAAAGAAGAGCTGTTGAGTCTGAAAGAGGAAAAAGGATCCAGGAGGATTAAGGGAGTAAATAGTGTAAAATGATTCTGACAGACCCATGAAGAGAACAAAAAAAAAAAAAAGCGAAAGCAAAGGTCATGTAGGACCAAGTTTCATCCCAGAGAAGAGCTGAGAAAATGCATCTCACTCCCTTCTTTGCAGAAGTGGATAACTATGGGTGTGGAATAGCACATATACTGTCAGATGTGCTCAATGTATTGGTTTGATTTGCTGAACTGTCTTTGGGGTTTTTTTGTTCCTTGTTAAAAGAGACAATGTGGGATAGTGCCTAGAGAGTTGACTGCAAAACTAGGAAGATCTGGATTCAAATCCAGTCCTGATACATACCAGCTATGTGACTCTGGGCATGTTACTTAAACTCTCAGTACCTTGGGCAACTCTCTGAGACTGTAAAGCTGCAGAGAAGACACTCATCTGCACTGGCTGAGGGAGTCTGTTCACTTCAGAATTCCTTCTCCCAAAGAAATCATGAGTCCACTCCCTATTCCTATAAAGGATGCCTCACTTGATAAGGGAAGGGAGAAGGTAATGGAAATGGAAATGGAAAAGCTGGAAAAAAATGGAAATGGAGATGTAAGAACAAACAAAAATATTCAATACAAATTATAAGAAAAAGGAAGGTAAAGGAGGACAAGGAGGGAGAAACAAGAGTTCATCAACAACCTTGGACAGAAACAGCTTCAGTAGCTGCTAGGATCCGAAGCGAGATTTCAAGGGGTTAAGGAATCAGTGGATGCTGAACACACAAAGGCAGGGAACCCACCCTTCCTTAATATCTCAAGGGATTGGTGAGATCAAGAGAAGCTGTAGGCTTTGCTTGTTTGTTTTTAGGGATAAGGAATTAGGATCATGCCTTTTTTAGGCAGCAAGAAAAGAACCAATAGAACTGGGAAGACTGAAGATGAGGCTAGAGTAATATATGGGTCAAATTCCAGGAGGAAGCACTAAGGAAAGAAAGAAAGGAAGGGAGGAAGGAAGGAAGGAAGGAAGGAAGAGAGATGAAAAGAGAAAAACAGAGGGAAGAAGGAAAGGAGGGAGGAAAGAAGGAAAGAAAAAAGAAAAAAAGGGAAGAATTTTAATATATTATTGAGGGCTCAATTCCATTGAGTTTTGGTTAGATAAAAAGAATATGTAGTGGATCTGGTTAGCACAGATGATTTTTCCAAAATGTCTTAACTAACTTATCTGTGTCAGTGGGACCATCATTCTTCTAAGGCCCCAGGCTAGAAATCTTAGAGTAAATCACTGTTGATTCTTTCTAAGAAATATGTCTTTTAACTTCCCCTTCTTCTCTAGTCCCACTGCCATCACTCCAATCTAGGGCTGAATAGGATTTAAAAATGGAAGAACATATAGTCCAATCCCCTCATTTTACTGATGATGAAATTGCCATCCAGAAATCCTCCTATCTATCTATCTATCTATCTATCTATCTATCTATCTATCTATCCCCAGTTTACTATCTGTATTAACCTAGTTAGTCTCATTTTTCTCATCTGTAAAATGCCAGTGTTGATCTAGATGACCTTTAATGTCCTTTTCAGCCTTAAATTTATGGTGCTATGGACTCACCCTCACATTATAATTCTTACACAACAAGGAAGTAGGCCTGCCAAAGCTGGGACTAGCCCAGGGTTCCATTTCTAGGGAGACTCCCATTTCAATATCTCCATGCCATTCTTGTGCAAGTCTGAATGATAAGGTCAGTTTTCTTTAACAAAGGGAGTTTGCTCACCCTCTGATAAAGCAAACAATTGAAATTCTAGACCTGGGACTGAAGAACTAGATCCGGGACTCTGTGGTGGCCCCATCAAAGTAAAGCAGCCTATCATATGTGGCCCAAACTGTCTACCTAGCTCTACTGAGCAATGGGAACAGGATAACAAACATTGGCAAGCTTTTGTATCTCATATTTTACAACCTTATCACACACCTCTGGATAATATATATTTTTCCTTTTTTTCCCAAGAAGGCTTGGTATGAAGGAAAGGAAATGATTTTGAAGGTTTAAAATTTGACATTGAACCTTATCAAGGGGCTCCCTATCCAAAGATGGTGGGAGGTGAAACAGTAGCAGAAGGCACAGGCTCAGCTCAGGTCCCCTCACAGATCATAGCCAGGGCCAGATGAAGAGTCAGGTCCCACAGTTCTCCATCTCTAGGACAAAGGAAGATCATGACAGAAGCTAGGATCATGAGTGCTAGGGCCTGGGGAGCAGCAGGGAACCATGCCTAGCTTCTGGAAGTGTATTCTTTAATAAACCTAGAAATACAAAGCTACACAATCCTAAAGGACTCATGATGAAAAATGCTATTCACCTCCAAAGAAAGAACTGATGGTATCTGAATACAGACCAAAATATACTATTTTTCACTTGCCTTCCTTCCTTCCTTCCTTCCTTCCTTCCTTCCTTCCTTCCTTCCTTCCTTCCTTCCTTTTCTTTCTTTTGTTTTCTTCTACAAAATGACCAATAGGTAAATGTTTTACATGACTGCATATGTATAATTTATATCAGCTTGCTTACAGTCTCAGGGAGAGAATAGGGGAGGGAGGGATAGAATTTAGAACTCAAAACTTTAAAAATAATGAATGTCGGGGCGGCTAGGTGGCGCAGTGAGTAGAGCGCCAGCCCTGGAGTCAGAAGGACCTGAGTTCGGATCCAACCTCAGACACTTAACACATACAAACAAAAACCTAGCCATGTGACCTTGGGCAAGTTACTTAACCCCAATTGCCCTCAAAAAAAAAATAATGAATGTTAAAATTGTTTTTACATGTAATGGGAGAAAATATATTTTTTTAAAAAGGTCATACCTATAGAGATTGATTATTTGCTCCAAGGAATAATGAATATAATTACAATGGTTACAATCATGTCAATGCCTATTAATGGGTTTATAGGCGCATTATATAAACGTTCATCTACACAGTATAACTGAGAAAACTAGGAAAAATATATGATCCAGCTCTTTATTTTTCTATCAAAATATAGTTTTTTGCTAAAACAATACAAATTATTTGAGTTCCAATTCATCCTTTATGACATTGAACATGTCAAGTGAGCTTGTGTGTTCTTATTTATGTTTCCTTTATTGCTATTTAGCAAATCACTGAACCAAGTCATCATCTAGAATGTTTGCTAGTGTCATAGAGGATTGCTATATAGAATCCACTCAAAGAAGGGCCCCCTCTGAATGACAGGGTTATGTTATTATATTGTATATTACATGAGTGACATATAATTATACATTATATATGCTATATAGAAATGTTACTTATAAATTCAAATTGATTCAATTCATCAAGTTGAATTCAATTCAAAAGACATTTATTGATAATAATAGCTAGCATTTATATAGTGCTTTAAGATTGCAAAGCACTTTACAAACGTTTCATTTTATCCTCATAACAACCCTGGGAGGTAGATATTATTATTATGGATGAGGAAACTAAAACAGATGGAGTGAAGTCATTTGCCTAGGATTGTATAGCTAGTAAATGCTTGAGGCTGGATTTGAACAGTCAGATTTTACTGACTTGAGTCAAATGACTCCACGTTCATGGTACAGTGCTAGGCATTAAACAACATTATAATAATTTCCTCAAGCCCCAGAAGATTATAAAGTCAATGAAATCTATAGTCACTTGAAATAAATCATCCTAGTTATGCATATTGGCTAAAACAAAGTAGATAAAAGATGCAAATTGCTTAGATTATCATCTGAAGTTGGATAGGAACAAAGATCATTATATGCCATTGGATTGTCAGTCCACTGAATTAGTCTACTAGTTGTATATCAGATAATTTATGTGAAGCACATTTTTAAGCTTTATCAAGTGTTTTGCTATGTCTAGGTAAAGTCTGAATCCATGTCTGTGATGATTTTTTTTTCCAAATTATAAAAATGTTTTTTAAATGTGCTTAGCAGCAAAAAGTTATTCTCTTGGTGAATGTCTCCTAGCTTCCTTATCAAAACTCAATTTGAATATAACTTTTTTTTTTTGCTAAATTCCAAATTTTTATAACTTTTATAAACCAACCTGTTTCTTAAAGGAAAAACACTCCACTACCCTACTCAAAACATATTAAATATGTTTGAGCACAGTATTTTTTTTTCTTTTTCGGAGGGGGGAAGGTAGGGCAATTGGGGTTAAGTGACTTGCCCAAGGTCACACAGCTAGTTTTTGTGTTAAGTGTCTGAGGTCAGATTTGAACTCAGGTCCTCCTGAATCCAGGGCCGGTGCTCTCTTCACTGCTCCAACTAGCCACCCAAGCACAGTATTTTAAAAGTAAAATTATATAGTAGTTTCTTCAAAGTTGGCATAATCCCAGGGAATCATAGCGTCACAGAATCTTAGTTCAGAGGCCATCTAGTTCACATATGAATAAGAATCCTCTCTATAATGTGCTATATAAATCATATTCCAGTCTTCACTAGAATTCTTCAGCAAACAAACAAATAACATTGGTCTTGATTGTAATGGGAGACTGACCAATGATGGCCCAGTCCCATTAGTATGTGTAATATGCTTGAACTTGGACCAACCCATGTGGAGCCGGCTTCTGGAATGTGTAATGGAGGAGCCCTTCTCCCAACTTAAGAGCAGGTATCATCTGACTGTTTCCTGTCAGCTTACCATGTAGTGAAGAAGGCCTGAACTGAGTATGTATGCAAAAGGTTCAAGCAGAAAATCTCTTGCTCTCTTCCCTCGTGGCTTTTAAGTGAAGAGGAAGAAATTCTGTGGGTCTCCAAGTAAGAGAAAGAGGTAGCACCTGTGTGTCAGAGCTACTTTATCTCCCTGTACAGGCGTGTATACAGGGTGGATATGAATGCATGGAGCCTCTGTTTCTTTTGCCTATCACATTTACTCTTTCCTGATATTAGGTAGATGAATATCCAGAGACAGAATGTACTGATTTACAATCTTTAGAGCTTGGAAAGGCCAGAAGAGCTGTTAAATTTCCAGTAATTGGAGTTGGTAGCAATTTGTCAGAGGTTACAGCAGCCCAAACTGGTGGGGAATCATCCCTGAGGGAACACCTGCTTGACCATGTCCCCGAGGTAAAGAGCAAGCCTAGATGAGCAAGGGAATGAATTCATCTATTGGCTATGCCACACCCAGAAGTGAACTTGCTGGGGACTCCTTGAAGAGGAACTTGGGGGAAGATGCTTTGGGGCAACCATTTAAAATTTATGTTCACTCTCCCAGGGGACCACATGAATGTGCAGATGAGAGAATAAGACTCTTGGTTTTGATGGGGGTGGAGATGTTATACTTTACTCCTTGCAAAACCTTCCACCCCTTTGTAAAAGCTAATTGATGTTCTTTGTTCCATTGATATTGGGAAGATGTTAACTAGTTAAGTGATATTGGAGGGGACCCACCAGATAGGAGTTAGTGAGGGATAGTACTTGAAATCATAACCCTTTGGGTTACTACTAGAATCCCGAGTAGAAGTGTATTCAGCTATCCTCTAGTGGTCCAGTTTCTCGGTGCCAGTGGAGATAGTGAGAATAAATCCAGAATCTACTTTGCATACAAAGAAAGAATGTCTGTGCACATCCCTATCCTCCTATTCTGAGACTAAAACAAAAATGTCCACTTTTCTACCATAGGAAGGGAAGAGGAAGAGAAGTAGGATTGATAAAGCACCAACTATGTGCCAGGAACTGTGCCAAGCACTTTTTATAAATATTATTTTATTTGATCCTTACAACAACCTTGGGAGGTAGGTGCTATTATTATCCCCATTTTGCAGAAAAGGAAAAGATCAAAGGACTTTCCCAGGGTCATGCAGACAGGGTGAGAGTGGGGACATATTCCCTCCCAAAGCCACTAGTTTGATATTTATTTCTTTGCTCCTCCTTAAATTTTTCCTTTCTGTTTTTATGGTCTATTTCAATTGTTTGTACATAGAACAAACTTGGTAAACATAGCAGTACTTTAAAAACATGGTAGTACTTTCCTGAAAAATGGGCCTTGGTTCCTGTGGAATTTTGAGCCATATTATTCCCCTCAGTGATTAAAATGGTACCAAAGTGACTGAGAAGGTCATTGTCAAGTGCCACTTGAACATCATCCTGTTCTTTCCCTACCATTTGAATCCTTAGTTGCTCTAGATTCTGTAGACTCTGGAATCACTATTCAAAAACCCTTTGAGTGGCCACCAAAGAAAGCTAATGCAAGCAAATGGAAGAGGGTGGGGTCATCAAGGTGAGAGAGAAAGTTAATACATGGGACCATGGGATCAGGATCCATAAATAGCTCAACAGGCTGGACTATTGGGTTGAACAGAATAAGATTAAATTTTAATCAGGATAAAAGTTTTCACACTTTTATTCAAGAAATCAACTTTGTAAGTATCACATGGGGTAAAGAGGCTAAACAACAGTCTGTATGGAAAAAGACCTAGGGGTTTTAGTGGACTGTAAGCTTAAAACTAGTTACAAATGTGATATGGAATGCAAAAAAGGTAATACTATTATAAGCTGCTTTAAAAAGGCATTTTGTTATTCTGTTGTTTCAGTCATGTCTGACTCTTCAAAAGCCCATTTGGGGTTTTCTTGGCAAAGATCCTGTAGTGGTTTGCCATTTCCTTCTTCAGCTCATTTTGCAGAAGAGGAAACTGAGGCAAACTAGGTGAAGTGAGTTGCCTAGGGTCACACAGCTAGTAAGTGTCTGAGGCCAGATTTGGACTAAGGAAGATGAGTCTTCCTAACTCCAGGCCTTGCAATCTATCCACTGCACCACCTAGCTGCTCCATTAAAAAGACATGGTATCCAGAATATGGGATATGATAGTACCAATGTATAACAAAGGCCCATTAGCTGGTGCAGTGGATAGAGTGCCAGGTCAGAGTCAGGAAGACTCATCTTCCTGAGCTCAAATCCAGCTTCAGACATTTAGTAGCTATGAGACCCTGGGCAAGTCACTTAACTCTGTTTGCCTCAGTTTCCTAATCTGTAAAATGAGCTGGAGAAGGCAATGGCAAATTACTCCAGTATCTTTTCCAAGAAAATTCCAAATGGGGTCACAAAGAGCCAGACATAACTGAAACAACTGAATAACCAATGTATTCTGAAATGGTCAGGTCACATTTAGAATAATGTGTTCAGTTCTGGCCACCATATTTTAGGAAGAATATGAACAAGCTAATGTACACCAAGACTAAGGTGACCAGGATGTTAAAGGGCTTTGAAGTTACACCATCCAAAGGTCGGTTGGTCAAAGAAAGTGGGGATGTTTAACCTACCGAATGGAAGAGGCAGGCAAAGAATGGGGTGATATTGAAGAAGCTTTAGGAAAGACACAGTAGCCATTTGGCCACAGAAGTAGAACTAGGGAACAAAAGCTGCAAGAAAGACAGACTCAGTCCAATATAAGAAGCTTCCCAAAGATTAGAGTTACCCAAATTTAGACACCCTTGGGAAGTAGTGAGGTCCTTATTACTAAAGATCTCTGAGCACTAAATGGCCACTTTTATTGGTTTTTTTTTTTGTTTGTTTGTTTTTGGGTTGGTTTTTTTTGTTTGTTTGTTTGTTTTGTTTTGCTTTTTGGAGGGGAGAAGGCAGGGCAATTGGGGTTATGTGACTTGCCAAGATCACACGGCTAGTGATAATCATTTAATATCATATTTTGGCCAAAGTTTGAATTAATCAAATAGACTGCTATGCCTCATTTTACAAAAAAAGGCTCTCTTTCTATCTCAGCCATTCCAGAGACCAGATAAGGCTGGGAGTAGGATCATAGCTTTGTTCTGCTCTCTGAGTGAGCCCAGAGAATACTTCTTATGTCAACAAACCAGAAGAGGCCCACTTTAGCCCTTCAGGATGAGACCCTCAACTCAGGGCATTAACTTGAGAAATGGGACTTTTTCTTATCTTAAGATTTTCTGGGCATATACCATGTTATAGATTGTTAATGGTAAAGAAAACACAGATATTCTGGATCATAATTTCAACGGACACTTTGTCATCTCTCTCTTTTTTCTGTATTTATCCAATTAAGAAAATTCCTCTCATACAATGATTAAACCATTACAGGGATCATAAATTTGTGTGACTCAGCCACCCTGAATGGGGATGGTCCTAAAATGTACTTAAGCTCTCTCATCCTTTTGTTTGTCAGTCAGGACTCAGTCCTGCACTCCATGTACAAGTAGTAAAGCTAGCCTTAAGGGAATAATGAATAAATGTTGTAAAATTTATATTACTATTTGTTTGTCTACTTTAACCAAACCTTTGAAACAGGTCGACACTCGTAAGTGTTAAGTGTCTGAGGCCGGATTTGAAGTCAGGTCCTCCTGACTCCAGGGCAGGTGCTCTATTCACTGTGCCACCTAGCTGCCCCAAGATGGCCACTTTTAAGAACTAGCACAAAGCGTTGATGTTTCAGGAAGAAACACAGACTAGATGACCTTTGAAATCTCCTTCAGTTCTATGATTCTGTGAATCTGTGGGTCAGTGAAAAGGAATTTTAGGAAGAGAAGATAAACCAGCTCCAAAGGGAACAACCTCCTTTGGAATGTTCAATTAAATGAAACATGTTAATCTGTCACCAAGTTATAGCAAAGCTCAATCATGTTTGAATTGTATTGTGCTACAAGGCACAATGTGTTAAAGAGAGGAAAATAAATGCGTAGCTATTTAAGAGAAACAGAATGTTAGAACTGTATGAGGCATGCAGGCAGAGGAGAATGATTATGCCCCTTTACTTTCTTTTTTCTTTTTCCTTTTTTTGGGGGCGGGGGGGGCAATTGGGGTTAAGTGACTTACCCAAGGTCACACGGCTAGTTTTTGTGTGTGTGTGTGTTAAGTGTCTGAGGCTGGATTTGAACTCAGGTCCTCCTGACTCCAGGTGCGGTGTTCTGTTCACTGCACCACCTAGCCGCCCCTCAACCCCTTTACTTTCTAATGAGTATTGAACAAGGTGAGACTTATCCTTGTCCTGGGCCCTCATTGTGCCTTTTTTTTCTCTTTCTAGCAGCAGTGAGGATTCTCAAGTTCATACTGTAATGATGATTATTGCTGTTCAGTCATGTCTGACTCTTTGTGACCTTGTTTGGGATTTTCTTGGCAAAGATACTAGAGTGATTTGCCATTCTCTTATTCATTTTGCCGATGAGGAAGCTGAAGCAAACAGGATTAAGTGACTTGCCCAGGGTCACATGGTTAATAAGTTTCTGAGACCAGATTTGAACTCAAGAAGATGAGACTTTCTGATTCTAGGCACAGTGCTCTATCCACGGTGCCACCTACTTGTCCCTTAATGATGATAGAATTCATACGCTTGAGTTGGACTTGAGCTAATGTTTTAAAATTAGGGGACACCCCAGTAATAGAAGTAAAAGGGAGGCATGGACACGGGCAGATAGTCAGACAGTGAGATAAACAGACACAGAGATTAGGGCTGCACGTTGGTCTAAAGAGAGGCTTGGGCTTCCACAAACCTTTTCTAGGGGTAATCACACATACCCAGAGGCCAGAGTCATACAGAGACACTATAGGAAAGCCCTGAGGAGAAAGAAGAAATGTGTTTGGATCTCAATGGGAGTATGTGGAAGAGGAGATAGAGATACCCAGCCTCACTCAGACTTGGAGAGAGCCAGAGGCTACACCCCACACCACTTTCATGGCCACAGAAGGGAGGGTACTATACACATGAAGAAATGATTTGGTTCTATTCCTTTCCTGGTTCTCTGAATTCTGAGGATTGTATAAGAGGATCAGACAGAAAGTACGCCCTCCCTGTATAACATATCATCATGCCCTCTAGAGAATCGGTTGCCTATTGAAATCTTTTAAAATCATGACTCTTTTTCAATTCTTTGGCTCCCTCACTGCTCCTGGCCTGTCAAGCCAAAAAGAGCTATGGTCTGACAGACAATGTTAGAGGTAAAGAGTTTAGAACAATGGATAGCAAAGAAAGTGACAAGGCAGAAATTTGCCAGTCAAGGCCACCATATTCACCACAATTGTTTTTTTGTTCAGTCTTTTTTCAGTCATGTCTACCTCTTTGTGACCCCATTTGGGGTTTTCTTGGCAAGGATACTGGAGTGGTTTGACATTTCCTTCTCCAGCTCATTTCATAGATGAAGAAACTTAGGGTCACTTAAACAGGGTTAAGTGACTTGCCAGGGGCACACAAATCTGAGGCCAGATTTGAACTCAGAAAGATGAGTCTTCCTGATTCCAGTCCTAGCACTCTATCCACTTTGCCTCCTAGCTACCCAAATTCACTGCAAGGAGCTCCTAAAAGAGCAGTGGCTTTTGGACATTTCATCAGTGCTCATCAGAATCAGCCTATGCAGATTCTCCCCGTTTCTTTCTCCTTCAAGTCTCAACTCAGGAGCTCCCTCCTCTATGAAGCCTTCCCTCGTTCTCTCTTTGGAAATGTTCCCTCCTTCCTCTTGATTCTTGCAGCACTTTGTCTAGACCTTTGCTCTTCGTGTTATAGCCTATATCTGACTTATCTGAGGATGTGTCTCAGCATCCCTCATAGGTTATCAGCTTCTTTAGGGAATCAACTATACTATTGCCCATCACTGACACCTAGCACAATGTTTTGAACATAGTAACTACTTAATAATTGTCACATACAAATTTTGAACTGAGTGATACAGTTAATTTTTACTTAATTGTTTGTATTTCAGTACTTCAGGGATCCATAATTTCTTTGGTGTTGGTATTCATTTTATCACCATAAATCTTAGCCCACCTACCACTTAATAAACAGTCTTTGTGAGTTGCTATAGCTAATTATGCACAGTTATAGTTGCTAACAACCTGATGAGACTGTATGAACTTAGACTGTCTGGTCCTTGAAAAACCAGCTCTGCAAATTCAACTCCAAGAATCTACCAGCAATCATGCCCTACTGCCATAGCCTTCTATGGCTCACATCCATACTTTTGATGAAACCCTAGAATAGGATTCTGTTGTTTATAAGATAGGTTTCATATTTTAAAAATGAAATAACCATTAGACCATTGATTGAGATATATCTGGTAGCATGCCTCAGAGATGGCCTGTCATCATCATCTGATCACAAACCACCTATGCTTATCTACCCTGTGCAATTTTCATCTAATCCATCATCACTGTAATTCAGGAACAGTTAATGAATGTCTTCTATGTGTAAGACCAACAATATCGATGCCTGGCACAATCTTTGAACCAGGGACACCTGCCTTCTTGCTGTTCATTGAACAAGGCATTCCATCTCCCAAGTCAGGGCATTTTCTTTTTTTTTTGGAGGGGGTAAGGCAAGGCAATTGGGGTTAAGTGACTTATCCAAGGTCACACAGCTAGTAAGTGTATCAAATGTCTGAGGTTGAATTTGAACTCAGGTCCCCCTGACTCCAAGGCTGGTGCTCTATTCACTGTGCCACCTAGCTGCCCCACTCAGGGCATTTTCACTGGCTATCCCCATGCCTGGAATGCTCTCTCCCTCCTCATCTCTGCCTCTTCCTCCAAGTCTGAACTAAAATCTTATAAGAAGCCTTTTTTTTTTTGACCATGCTTAATTCATCTAGAGCCTTCTCTCTGTGGATTACTTCCTATTTTATTTTGCATATATTTTGTTTATATGTAGTTGTTCGTATGTTTTCTCCTCTTTTAGACTGTGATCTCCTCTGAGGGCAGGAACTTCTTTTACTTTTATCTGTATCCCCAGTGGAGCAGCTGGGTGGTACAATGAATAGGGTGCCAGCCCTGACGTCAGAAGACTCATCTTCTTGAGTTCAAATCTGACCTCAGAAACTTAATAGCTTTGTGACCCTGGGTCAGTCACTTACCCTTATTTGCCTCAGTTCCTTCATCTGTAAAATGAGCTGGAGAAGGAAATGGCAAACCACCCCAGTATCTTTGCTAAGAAAACCCTGAACGGGGTCACAAAGAGTTGGACACAACTGAACAATAAGAGTATCCCCAGTGCTTACCACAGTGCCTAACACATAGTAGGTACATAATAAATGCTTACTGACAAAAGGATTATGTTTTCAATTCATTTCAAAGGATCATGGACCAAGAGCTAGGAGGAACTTCAGAACTCTTAGGAAGCAATTAAAAATTGCTAGGATTTGACTCACACCTTAAGATTCCTAGTTAAGTTTCAAAAAACCAACAAAAAGTTAACCTATTCTATCCTGGGGTGGAAGGATGAAAACCGGGAACGAGTAAGCCAGCTGTATGGCCGGGGAAGGGGAACAAAAATTGTGTGGTCAAGGGGGCAGGCAGGCCCCTGAACTGCCCCACCCAGCAGCCCACCCACCCTCTAGAAGGTTAGAACTCTGTTCCCAGAGTGAATATTTTTTTTAGAAGTTGATGTATTATTCAAAGGATTGAATTTGCATTTTTATTACCAGGTCTATAATCAATCCACAGCCAATCAACTAAGATAAATTCATTGAGGATCTTAACACTGTGTTAAAGGATGTGGCATTTTTGAGCGTCTCAACTCTGGATTAAGGGATGTGAGAGGACATAAAAGAAATATAAGACATACTCCCTTCTTACAAGAGGATAACAATATCACTGAGTAGACAATGTTAACACAGAGACAAATGAGAGAAGAACATTTAGCGTTTAAATACTTCTCCAGGGTTTGTAATTATCTCATTTAAGCTGCACAATAATTCTGTGAGTGCCTGTTCTTATTATAATCATTCCCATTGATGAAGGAAGGAAACTAAGGCTCAAAAAAGGTTAGCTGATTTTTCCCAGGTTTCTATAGCTAGTAACTGTCAGAGGCAGGTGTCAAACACAGAGCTACCTGACTCCCAGTCCAGCATTCTGTCCTCTATACTAAGCGGCCTGACTCACTGAGAACAAGACAGTGTATATGTATATATGTATGTGTATGTGTAGGTAATGTATATATGTGTGTGTATGTGTATGTATGTATATGTATGTGTATATATGTATATATCTATATCTATATAATTAAATGGCAATTCTGTGGCACTGACAAGAAGCATAAAAGGTGTTAAAGCACAGAGAGAGCTTATTTCCATTGCTTCACTGTCCCATCCCAGCTCCCAAGTGCTTTGAAGAGAATTAATGTAACAATGCCTTGGGCAGCTTCCAATTTTGTATTATTAGACCATTTTAAGGATCACTTGTCAACTGAAGGCCAGTAGTAGAGTGGTCTGAAGATGGAAAGCTGCTGGAGGAACCTTTCAGAAAGTGTTAAGAATAACATTTTATGTCCGCATAGTGCCTTTCAACAAGGATCTTTAAATGAGAGTTTAGGGAAAGCACAGTTAAGTAATATGTCTGATAACATACTGCAGAAAATACAAGGGAAAACTTGACTTCAAAGCATCATTAGTTCACATTGTAATATTTCCAAATACACGACATGATCTTAATGTACCTGCAGGTGTTTATTGCAGTTAAAAAATTTTGGTAGCATGTGTATGTGTGTGTGTGTGTGTGTGCACTTTAGTGTTTGTCAAGTATTTAATGTGCTTTATCTCATTTGCCGCTCATACCAACCTTGCGAGGAAAGCAGTACAGCTATCCTAACTCCCATTTTACAGATCAGGAAAATGAAGCTTAGATTTTGTGACTTTCCCATCTTTATAAAATGTCTTGGGTAAGATTCAAACCCCGTTTTTCCTGCTTCCAAGTTCAACACTCTATCACTTTTCCTCTCCTATTGATAACATCTTAGTACAACTACCACATTTCCTCCCAATTAACCTTTCTCTTTAAGTTATTATTGATATTTTTGATAATGTTTTCAAACTATAGGTTGATGAGTTTTAAAGTTAGAACAGACCTGAGATATAGTCTAGTTCAACTCCCTCCTTTTACAAATGAGGAAACTGAGTTCCAGAGAAGGGAAGTAGTTTGCCCAAGTTCCCCTTAGTAAGAAGTAAAACCTAGATTTGGACCCAGGTCTTTTGACTTGAAATATAAAATGTGTTCTCCATGTCCCCACAATTTTTGGCAGAATTAGCAACTCTAAAGCAAATGTTTGTATCAATCGTAGGTATTGGAAAAAAAATCATTTTGACTACATTAAGCAGCAAAAGAAATATTTTGGAAATGAACTTTTATTTTCTAGTGTCCAAGATGAGCCCTGCCCTAATGCAATCTCACCAACTAACAAGATCAGAATGAACTAAAATCACAAGTCCTAGGAATTCAGTTGGAAACAAAGAAAAGAAAAAGAGCCTGAGAGAGTAAAGATAAGAATGCTAGTTGACATTTAGGAATCACTTAACCAGCAGCCTCATTTGATCCTTATAACAACTTTTCGAAGAAAGCAAAGTAATATGCACTGTATAGACAAGGAGCCTTTATGGAGCCTTGCTGACTTTTCTTAGCAACTATCTGTAGAATATGTGACGTGGAGCCTTTTGGAAATCTTGTGAAGCCTATGGAGTCCTTATCAGAACAATGTTTTTAAATACATAAAATAAAATATAGAAAAGAAAATAATTATTGTATATTGAAATAAAATTATCAAAATATTTTTTTAAGAAAACATTCAAGGTTAAGAACCCTTCCTCTAGAATTTATTCCCTTATCTCTGTTCCTATCAATTAGTATCACCTTAGTTCAGGCGCCAGTATTCTCATCTGGATAAGTGCAATAGACTTTATTGGTTTGGGTTTGTTTGTTTGATTTTATATTAAACTTTTCATTGGTCTTTGTATATCCATTCTCTCCTCACTTCAAATTATAGTTCAGTTTCATCAAACAAATCTTTCTTCAACAGGGATTCTTTCATGTCTCTCCCCTTCTCTAAAACTTATAAGTTATAGTTTCCAATTGATCTTCAGATCAATTCCAAACTCCTCATCTGGGTAGTCAAGGTTCCTTATAATCTTGTTCTACCATATTACTTATTTTTCACTATTCCTCAATGGTCCCTTGCATATCACAGACACTTATTTTAATATAGGATTAAACATGAATCTTTTACTCTAGGCAAATATATCACTTCACTAGGGAAGGGAATAAGCATTTATTTATATAGTGTGTACTATGTGCCAGACACTGTGCTATTACACAGTTACAAATATTATCTCATTTGATTGCTCATAATAACCCTGGGAGATAGGTACTATTATCTCCACTTGACAGTTAAAGAAACTGACCGAGACATCAGATATACAAGTAGTAAGTTTCTGAGATCACATTAGAACTAAGGTCTTACTGACTCTGGGCTCAGTGCTTTATCCACTACCTCTAGTCAAGGTTCCCTATAATCTGAACATGCCATTCTCATTATAATGTTTAATCACATATTCATTTATTGAACTGTTTTAAATTTCATCCATATTAAAAATATTTTGTTAATCTTTGTCACAGAAGTCAACTTTATTTGCATTAGGGTAGATTTCTGTGATATCCACTCAGTTCAGTTTTCTTCATTCTGTTATAAAATCGATCTTATTATGCAGGTTTTAAAAATATAGTCTTCTTTCTCCTTTCCCACTTGTTCAAATCCATGCAACCTTCAAGTCCTATCTCCATTTTTATTTCCTCTATGAATTCTTTCTAAATAAACAGCAGTTAATAAGGAATTTTCCTTTTCTGATGAACTATCACTTTTATTATCTACACCATACTATTTGCAACTTGGTCATGAGCTATATATACTAGCTTTGTCTAACTATTTCATGTATATTAATCTCATCTTCCAAACTGTCTGTATGATCCTTAGATTAGGTATCATGCCTTAAACTTGATTGTATCCCCCACAGCATCTGGTGCTGGATATATTAATCTGTTACAATGCTAAAATGCACAAATCCCACAGAATACTTTAAAAAAGAATGTTATTTGACTTTGTTGCTTTCACTTTTTTAAGGAAAGAAAATCAAGACTCGAACTTTATTTAGGAAATAACCAAATACTTTTCTCATATTGCATCTATTTAAAGCGTTATTATACCCCTGAAGAGCTACATAAATGCCTCTGATGGGTTGAAAAATACTCCCTTTGTAGTTTAATATCAATCTAAAAGCTTGTCTTGTTTAGAATGACTTGACCTTTAGTCTGTAGATAAAATGCATGCAAATCAAGTCTTAATGTCAAATGAATTTGGCCATGGATTTGGGGGTGTCAGGGCCAAGGAACAAGTAAAGTAGTCATTTTGTTTGTTTTTTAAAGGGAAACTATATGAAATTTATGCCAAGTTGATCCAAATTGGTCTCATAATTTTAAAGATTTTTCCATTAGGAATTAATAAAATACAATAAGTGTACCACTATTTCTAGACAGGGTGACTGGAGTAGCCAAATCAGAATATTTTTATTTCCATTTCCCATCAGCCAGTGTGGGAGAGGGAACAGGGAGAAGACTGGAGCCAGCTCCTCCCACTGCCCCTAGACTGAGCTCAGTGTCTAAGGCTGTGGCAATGAGTGGGAGATTAATCTGGGTTATATTATTTTTGGTCAAAAGTGAGATATGATTTTTTGCCTTTTTTTTGGAGGGCAATTGGGGTTAAGTGACTTGACCAAGGTCACATGGCTAGGCTAGTTTTGTTGTAAATGTCTGAGGTCAGATTTGAACTCAGGTCCTCCTGACTCCAGGGCCAGTGCTCTATTCACTGTGCTACCTAGCCACCCATGAGATGTGATTTTAAAGTAAGGAGACAGATTTGACTGGTGGGACTCAGAAACTAGTTCTGAAGTTAATTTCCAAAAAAGAAAGTAAAAAAAAAAGTTTTAAATTATGGTAGCATTAAGTTAAGGGAGAAAAGCCTAGTTTTTAGTCTTTAATGCTTCTGATGCTAAGGGCCTAGCTTCTATAATTTCCCATGTTACTCCTTTGAAGAAGAAAGCAAACATTTCATAAATTTACAGCTGGAAGGGAATTTAGAGGCCCTCTAGGGAAATCCCTTGATTTTTTTCTTTTTTTAAATTACCAACATACTTTTGAGAATATGTTTTTTTAATATGCCTTTGAAATAAATTATTTCAGAATAGAAAAAACAGCCAGTTTTGGGTCAAGAAAATCTGATTATCATATTCCAATGGATCTCTTGACTGTGATCAACACAGGTTTGCCAAAGAACAATGCTGTCATTTTCCAGATGAGAAAAATGAGAACCTAAGAGGTTCAGTGACTTGCCTAAGGTCACATAGGTATTACATGTGGATAGAGAATTTCAGGTAGAGCTAAGATTCACACCTATATCCTTACTCCAAATCTAGAGTCCTTTTGGTTTTGCCACTGACTGTGGTTGCATGAGCCCTGGTCCAGAATCAGAGTATTACCAGATTTATGTTATGAAATTTGTGTCATTACTTTAGCATTTCAGCATGCATATTTAATGCGTTATTAGTTTGACAAGTATTGAGTGTTTATTATGAGCTCTTCATTGTGCTAAGTGCTATAGAGATGAGGAAAGGCCAGAGAAAATATCTATGGGTTAAGAAAGAGGTGAGGTCAAAGGAAGCAGAAGATAGAGAAAGGTGGAAAGAACTCAAAGGGAGGAGAAGCAAAGGGAGAGGATGTTTCTCTATAAGGGAAAAGGACTATTTTTATTCCTCTCCACTGTTTCAGGTACTGGCATAACCTCATCCAAGCTCTCACTACCATTGCTTTTAAGATTTGGGGTGGAAATTGTTGATTCCATAACAATATCTTTATATCTTCATCACTACTTAGATTAATATACTTTTATCTTATGTTGCTAGGGGTAGTACCAAGGGAGCTCTTCTCTCCCTCCCTCCCTCCCCTTCTCCCCTCATCTCTCCCTCTCTTTCTCCTTCTCTGTCTCCCTTTTCTCTCTGTCTTGTCTCTTTTTCACACACATGCACATGCAGAGGAGACACACACACACATACACACACACACAGAGGGAGAGAGAGAGAGAGAGAGAGAGAGAGAGAGAGAGAGAGAGAGAGAGAGAGAGAGAGAGAGATCAGTTTTCTTTTCTGAGAAAAGTAAAGAGTGAACATGAGAAGAATTTAGGAGCATGACCCAAGAGTAAATACAATACTTCCTGAAAAATGCCAGGTCCTCCTTGATAATCAGGTATCCCTCCTCTCTTCCCACCCTGCTTTTTATGTGTGCCATGGCCTATAAGGGAGAACAAAGAGGCAAGTGTGATGGGCATGGTATAACTGATTACTCTTGTAAAGAAGTGCCAAATCTGACTTCATGAGTGTCAGTGGCATCTTCTGTATTCAGGAAAGATCCTTCATGCTCTATTAGAGAATGATGCTCAACATATTATTGGAAGTAAAGTAATGCCTTTTGAAGTGATTTATAAATAAATTCTTGCAAACTAGTTAACAAGTTTGATGTTTTTACTAGCAGAATTCTCTCTAAACAAGTTGCTATGTTAGAGTGCCATTGACCTGAGGTCTTCTTAAGAGTCAAATCTGAACTTCAGATTGTCAAATGAAAGAAAATTTAGGAAGACTGACTTCCAGGCTTATATGTTGCTCTGGCCTTTCCTCATGCCTGGAGCACTTAATGGATTATGATATAAGGAGACAGTTTTGATATATTTATTAAAAACAATTCCCACCAGATAGCATTCTTCTTCTATTGATCTATTTTTAAGGTTGGAAGCATATGGTTGAACTAACCAAACAGACTATGAATATCAGCTAGATCAGTGAGGAAAAAAGCAGGGGAGACAAGAGACTCTCCTAGAGGCATTAATTTTGCAGTAGAGGAAGAGCAATGGGGTTCTTTCTGCAATCTTTGTTTGGGGTGAGGGTTCAGAATTTAAATGTATGATTTTGGCTGAAAGGAAGGTTGGAATTGGAAATCATCTACTGAAAGAGATCATCCAAGCATGAGTTTTGCTTCCTTATAATCTTGGGACTCTTCTAGTTTGTTTTAGCTATTAAAATTCTGTATAATAATAGGACTCTGAGTGGTGACATCTCCACAAATCTTCTACTCAAAAGTACCTCCTACACCCCTTGACTTCAGATGACAGAACTGAATTCCTTCTAATTATAAAATGAAATAAACCCACAGTAATTATAATTAATAATGAAGTGAAATAGTAAAGGTCGATTCAATCTACAAGTAATTGCTGGGTAATTATTAAATTAAAATCAGCAAAGTAGCCCACTAACTTAAAATTGCAAAAATAATGCACTTCTAAAGGCTAAATAAATTTCTAAATTCTGAGAGGAATTTTAAGGAACTCTTTCATGTGTGTTCTGTGGGAAAAGCACTCAACTTGGAGTCAGAGGACCTGGGCTCAAATTTCTAGCCTATTGTTACCTGTGGGACCTTTGGCAAGTCACTTCACCCCTGTTTCTGCAGATGTAAAGTGAGGAGGTGGGGTACAACAGATGACTTCTGAAATCTCTTATAGTTCTAAATCTATGATCCTAAAATCTAAAATGAACGTTCTGTGGTTCATTTGTTCCTATGCAAAGCAATACATAAACCTGGAATTTAACCTTTCTAATCTTTCTTTTCCTTTGCCAATCTAAAGTTCAAATTTGACTCTCAAGAATATCTCAAGCATTAGAATCCCAGTAATCAACCATCCACTTAAATTCCTCCCAATAGCTGTGGGCAGCTAGGCTCTGATCTCTTTTTTCATGGGCAATATTGAGAGCACTGAAGTTTTGTTTTTCTTTTCCCACCTAAATGGAAGTCAGACAATCTCACCAGCTGGCCCATGGCAAAGAGAATGTTTCTTTTAGTTGGGCAGGAGAGAGATGGGGGGGAGGGGGAGGAGCTGGACTCTTTTTTTCTCTTTAAATCTTAGGAAATCTTGTACTTAAAAATCTAGAACTTCTTTGAAAGTGCAATCTCTTCTGTCAGATACATATATACCCTTGAAACCAAAAAAGCTCGAACACCTAAGCAATGTTACAAATACGCACATATGCAACCATCTTACATGCCTACATAGTTCTCTGCAGAGAGGTGAAGCTTCGAACACTTTCAGGCAAGGGAAGTAGACACTCAAGAGTACGCCCCCACATTAATGTCCTTTCCTCTTAGTCCTAAGACTAAAACATGTATTTGGGAAGAGGCGTCCAGGTGGCATCTAGATTGGGTTAGTGTGGACCCCAAAGGCCCAAAGCTTTGTCCCAGAACTTGCAAACTTAGCGTGTGTCTTCCCTCTCAGTCTTCCACCTTCCCGCCCACCCCAAACTGGAGCGCGGGTGAGGGGGGGAAGAGGGGGACGGCGCCTACGCCTACCGGCACCATGGAATAAGTCATCATCATCAGCATGTCCTGGTTCTCCGCCCGGATGTGTGGCTGGGGCTCCCCAGCATCACTGCGTTTGTTCCGCGCCGCCCCGGGGAGATCTGGCTCGGGATTACTCGGGATGTCCTGGGGAGCTCGACTCAGCTCCTGGAGGAAGGTGCGGAGGGCGCCGTCCTCCCTCGCCTGCTGAACCCTCTCCACCTCCAGTGCCCGCAGCGCCTCGCTCAGTCTGCGCCACTGGCACAGCGCGAAGACCGTGCCCACCGCGTTGAGTGCGGAAAGCAACGCCACAGCGGCCAGGGCGCCACGCAGAGCCCAACTGGCTTCCCTGCTCCCCTTCTCTGTTTTGGTCATTCTCTCCACTTAGAGCCCGGGCTGGGCCTCAGAAAGCGGCTGCGAGGCTGACGGCTGGAAGCCAAGTGAGCGGAGTTCTGAGAATAGGGCGGGGGCAGGGCCGGGCAGTGGGGAAGCTCGGCCGGTTCTCCCCTAGTCAGGCTTATAAGCTTCTGGAAAGCCGTGGGCTGGTGACAGCTCTGAGTCACATTGCCCTTGGGCCAAGGGAGCAGGGCGGATTGGAGATGAGCAGCCCTGGCAAAGGAGAAACCCCCAGGGATGGATGACAAGAAGGGGAGAAAGGATCAGTGGGAAGGGTCAAGAAAAAGAGCCAAGCTAGAGGCGTTGGTTGCAGAACAGTGGCATCAGATGAAGTTCCTGGTACCAAAGCAAACCTTTTCATATTTTCCCCTCCTCTCCCTTCCCACCTTTAGCCCGTCTCCTCCTCAGCACTCAGAAAGTCCCCCTCCTTCTCTGGTCTTTGAACACTGTTGGGGGCTGCATAGGTAGAGATGGGGAAAACTAGGGATTGTAAAAGAAAAACAGATGGAAAAAGGGTAAGAAAGACAGATAAGGCACAGTTGAGGGGAACCAAGTCAGAACGGAAGGGGAGTTTGATGAAAAAGTCCATTAGCTTCCATTCATAGATGATCCATAGGGATCCATAAGGTCACTCATAAGAGGTATTTGCTCACAAATCATATGGTGTTACTGTTGAATTCTTTCCGTACTTTTAAATAATTTACATGCTGGTGGGGGTGGTAAGACCTGGGATTATGTTACTCCCAATTTCTCACCATTCCATTCTTTCATTTCCCACAGTCACTTGACAAATGCCTATCTTTCTGTCTTCATATTGATAGAAGCTAAGAATTAGAGATAAGAAGGAAGACGTTAAGATGTTAGATGTTGGGGAGTTATAGACAAAGCCCATCGAAGTCAGAAAGGTGAAGATGAAACCCAGTACAGAGTGCAGTACCAGCAACCCTGCAGGTAGACTTCCGGAATTCATTAGGTCAAAAAAATGCTTAGTTTGTGGTTATCAACGGAGAAGCAGTGTGATTTAGTGGAAAGAGAGCACTGACCTGGGAGTTGGGAGCCTAGATTCTGGTTCTGGATCCATTACTTACTTGTGTGACCTTGGGAGTGTTATTTCATCTTTCAGAGCTTGATTTCCTTATCTGACAATGAAAGGACTGAATTTTATGATCTCTAAGGGCTTGCTTTAAAACATCTGATGATTCTGTCTTCAGCATTAGGCACTATCCATGGTACTTTGGGTAGATGCAACATTCAGACACTATCTTCCACTCAAACTCTCACAGTTTTCTCTTGTAGACTCAATCTCCTAATAGTTCGAGTCCTCTCAATTACTGTCAGTCTTGGGGAGAGAGAAGGAAATTTTCTCTTCTTGTTCTCATGTGACTATACCTTCTATAAACCAAGACATTTCTTCTGCTTCCTCTTCTTTGAACCATGGAGCTCTTCATTTCCCAGTGTGGCTTTCTCATCATTACTTAAGTTTTTATGTATTTCATACTAATGGGACCAGGCTCTGGTTGTTTTAGAAAGAATTTTCAACTAGTGTTGCTGTTTCTATAACACATTCCTCCTTTCTCCTTTGGAAAAGGAGAAAAAGGTTCACAGTTACCAAAAGCAGTTGGAATCCAAAAATTACAGTAAGTACAAATGGGGTGAGGAGGACAGGGCAATACTAGCATACCTTGGAGAATGTTATCAGGGAATGGTTAGGGCTCTGAAACCATCTTCCTATAAGATATAAAAATTCCAATTCTTACAGGTAGACTTTGAACACAGAGAAGCTACAATGATGGCAGTTGGTTCAGTGAGTACATAAGCCAGAGTTACTGAGGGACTAAGGCAGAACTGGAATTGTGTTGAAATTAGGAGCACTGTGTTGAGTTATGGACTATTTTTTTTGAGGCTGGGTCTCCCTGTCTCACTCAGGCTGGAAGTGGAGAGGGTACTCAAGGGTCTGATCCCAATGTTGATTAGCATGGAAGCTTTAATCTGCTCTGTTCTTGACTCGGGCTGGTTAACTCTTCCTTTGGCAGCCAGCCTTCCTTATCGTCCCCCTAACTCCAGGGGCTCATCACATTGGTGCTGGACTTAGTATGGACCTCTAATTGGGTTTAGTCCTACTGCTGTTCAGAACTCCCAAGGTCAAGTGATCTACCTATCTCTTCAAATATGTGAATGTTGTATTCATTCTAGAGGTAGCTGGAGGTTCAGTGGATAGAGAATTACACCTGGAGTAAGGGAGACCTAAGATTAATTCCAACCACAGAGTTCCTACCTATGTGACCTTGGGCTAGTCATTTAATCTGTCTGACTCAGTTTCTTCAACTGTAAAATAGGAATAATAATAGCATCTACCTTCCATTGTTGTTGTGAGGATCCAGTTAGATAATATTGGTGAATATTTGCACAATGCCTAGCTTCATTCCTATTATCCCAGAGAGTAAAATTAAAACAATTAAGGAAAAGTGTCCTAACAATTAAAGCTCTCTAATCATGGACCAATCTATGAAATAATAAGCTACCTGTAACTGGAGATTTTCAAGCAGAGGATGGATGATAAAATAGAATAGATTCCCGCATTTAATGGACTAGAAGACCTGTAAGTTAAATTCTTTTAATTCTCTTACCCATGGCTGTAAGAAGCTATAGTATGCATAGCAGGCACACCCTGGTAAAACTGTCTTAGCAGATGGGCTAAACCAGACTGAGGGTAGCCTGACAGGCTTCAAAGCCCCTGATGAGTTGAGGTGTCTGCCCCAAGCATTCAAAGATTTTCCCCAGCAGAATGGGCAGATGAGAATAATTTGCTCCAACGGCCAAGAAGATGGCTGAAACAGGTACTGTGGAGTGCTCAGACCTTGGTCAGACATCGAAGATACCAAGGTCATCCACTGCATCCCTGGCCATCACCACATTTGTCTTGCCACTGGATTTTGATGACTTTAGAAGAGAGAGTGAGGCTGACAACTTTAAGCAGCTCTGCCTCACTTAAATCCAATTCACATGCAAGTCAAGACATCACCCCATGATGTCATTGGTCCTCTTTGAAAACAAAAGACTAACAACAATAAAGCACCTATTAGATGCAAGGAATTATGCTGAACCTGGGAGAAACAAAGATTAACGAAACATTATGTTGAAGTAACACTAATGTGTGTGTAATGTGTAACATTACATTAAAGTAACACTACATTAATGTAGTTTGCATTCTACTGGAGCTGAGGTGGGGAAAGAACAGTAGAACACATCTGCAGATAAGTAAATAAGAAGCAACATCAAGAGGAAGTAAAAGCTAATGATTGGGAGGAACAGGAAGGCATCATGGAGGAGGTGGCACCTAAAATGCGCTATGGAGCCAAGGCTCAGAGGGAGCACACTCTAGATGGGAGGGACCATTACAGAGGAAGAAAACAGAATGTAGAAAGAAAAGAGTAGAACTAATAGGCCATTTTACTGGGATAGAAGGGGAGTAAGGTGCCTTCCTATCCTCAGATTCTATTATGTCTATGACTACACTCTACCAATGGGCTGCAACTTGATTAAAAGGAAAAGAAGTCAATGACTGGAGTAATGGCACCTCTACTTTGTTTCTGGAGCCACCATCATAGTAGGCTAAAATTTCTCGGCTCTGGCAGAGGTAGCCTCTGCTTGCCGCCTTTCCTAGGGGCTCATTTTAGATGCCCTTATTGGGTGGGTACATGGTAACTTGCATGACTGCTGCTTTGTACAGCACAGAGACTTGGGTTGAGAAAGAAATTTCTCATTTGGGGGGTCATAGTTGTTGCAGCTTTTTTTCTGCCTGATTTCTCAGTGAAGAAATTCTTTCTTTAGGTGAACTTTTAGAATGATAATTTGGTTGTTATTTGGTTCCTTGGACACATAAAAGACTTGTTGAATCTAACGTGATATCTTGATTTAATGGTGCCCCATCTATAATCTCAGCTACACCCTTGTCTGGGTCCCAGACCAAAAAAGTTACACTTTTTAAGAGACATATTACTTGACTTGAAAATATTTGTAACAACATTTACTATATTTTTCCCTTGTGCAAACCCCTTCACTTGAAACACATATACTTCAGCCATGAACATATAATGGCTTGCTATGCCTGGAAATATGGGGGAAGATGGGGCCCTTCCCCCAACATATCTAGGTAGTATGTTTTAGGAAGAGAACCCTTGTGCAGAATTTGGTCTGTGAATTCCCAAATTAAAACTACAGCAATGGTTCCCAAACTGGGGCCCACACTCAAGAGAACAGACAGGGGCAGGTATAGGCAAGTAGAATAGATTTGACTATTCTTCCTTTGGGATTATTTGCTCAGGAAAGTTTGCATCTGAAGGAGAAAGAATGGTGGCAGAAGAAATCCAGTGATTCTGCCACCGCCCCAGGATGCATTAGAGCAAAAGGTCAAGTGGTTTCAGGATTTGGGGTCTACCCTTCTTAATACAGGACCAGAGAGTCAGAGATCTCTAAGGGACATTGCAGAGGCCTCTGACATGGAAATGACCATAGGATAGATGGCTACTAGCCAGTTTGGGGTAAATAAAGGTAAGAAGGACAAGAGAGGTCTCTGAGATTATTATTGGGGCAGCCAATGGGTACATAATGGTCTATCCTCTTCTTATTTCTACCTCTCCAATTCTTCTCTTTTTTTCTATATATTCTACTTGTTTTTTTATTGTTGTTCAGTCATATCAATTGTATATAACTCTTTGTGACCCCATTTGGGGTTTTCTTGGCAAAGACATTGGAATGGTTTGCCATTTCCTTTTCCAGCTCATTTTACAAATAAGAAAATGGAGGCAAATAGGGTTAAGTGACTTGCCCAGAGTCACACAGCTAGTAAGTGTTTTAATTCAGGCCTTCTTGACTACAAGTCTAGTACCCTATCCACATTGCCATCTAACTACCTGTTTCCCTTTATCCTTCCCTCCTTTCTTCTCTACTGTTCTTAGAGTGTTCTCCTCCTTTTTTCTTCTGTTAAAATCCTAACTCTTTCTGAATTAGAATGAATCAAAGGTTTCTCAAGATTAGAGCACTGAGACCAAGGTTCTATGCCTCAAGCTCAAAAGGCAACCCACTCGGGGTCAGGGATTCAGGAAGAATACATTTCCAGAATTCAACTGCAACTCAATTTATTAGTACATGCACAAAGCAAAAAGGGTTAGCAGGGGAGAAGGAGAAGGAAGGAATATACAGACAGCATATCTGCCACCACTCATGAGGAGAGGGTGCAAGATATAACGTCTCAAGATGCCAGCCTTAGGAGATTGTATCACTCTTAACAAGAAAGGGGATTTTTCCAGGTCAAAGAAGCAAGGGGCCCAACAGTCTTCTCCAAATCACCTTAGGATTGGCTCATTTGCATTCCAGATATCTTAGCTATGGGCTCCCTTGGATGAATCACATAGTAGGGCAGAAGATAATAACTTAAGGCCTGTTTGTTTACTATGACCATTAAGGCTATATAGCCTCAGCTACTCTATTTTGTCACATACTTATAATGCCCTTCTTTAAAGCCATCTCAAATCCCATTTCCATTTTCTACCCAATCCAACTTGAAGTAATCTTGCCTTTCTCTAAATTCCTACAGTAATTGTCTGTGCCACTATTTGGCATTTATCATCCAAATGTTGTATGGTTATTTATCTTTCTATGTGTCTATGCTTTATTTCCCCAGTGAGATGTCATGTGAGCCAGCTAGGTGGTAGAAAGGACAGAGTGTTGGAACTGAAATTAGGAAGACTCAAATTTCATTCCTAACTTCTCTATATTTCTGTAGAAGGTGTGACCATCTTCCTAGTTACCCAGGCTCATCTCCAATGTATCATCCATGACTCCTCATACTTTCTCACTCCCTATATCCAATTGCTACTAAGACTCGTCAATTTTAACTGGGTAACATCTTTTGCAGATGCTTTTCCTCTTTTCTGACATCACCACCATCTTGGTGCCCATCCTTATTACCTCATCCTTAGACTATTATAATGGCCTGATGGTTGGTCTCTCTACCTTAAGTCTCTCTCCACTTTGGTCCATCTTCCACTCAGCTGTCAAATTAGTCTTCCTAAAGTACAGATCTGACCATGTCATTCCCTTAATCAATAAATTCCAGGTGCTCCCTATCACATCTAGGCTCATATATACAGTCCTCTGTTTGGCATTCAAAGCCTTTTATAACTTGTGTTCCTCCCACCTTTCCAGTCTTCTTACACCTTATGAGTCACCTCTCCCACCTCCAATAACACCTCCTTGCTATTCCTCAAACAAAAACCCTCATGTACTGACTGGGGATTTTCAACAACTATGCCCCGTGCTTGGAATGCTCTTCCTCCTCATCTTCATTTCCTGTCTTCCTTTAAATCTGAGCTAGAATCTTATCTTCTATAGGAAGCCTTTTCTTATTCCCCTTAGTTGTGATGCCTTCCCTCTTGATTATCTCCAATTTATCCTGCATATAGCTGTTTGTACCTGGTTGCTTATATGTTGTGAGCTCCTGGAGAGCAGGAATAGTCTTTTGTCTTTTTTTGTATCTCCAGTGCTTAGCACTATACCTGAAACCTAGACTGACAGAATCCTGCCTCAAGTTACTTACTAGTTGTGTGATCCTGGGCAAATCATGCAACCTCTCTGTCTCAGTTTTTCTCATCTATAAAATAGATAATAATAATATTAACCTCAGAGGGTTGTTGTGAGGATTAAATGAGATAATATATGTGAAATGCTTTTAAAACCTTAAAGTGCTGTGGAAATGCTAGTTGTTGTTGTCATTTTCATATAATTAGATTGTAATATCCTTAAAGAAAGGGACCTTATTCCCTTACAGTGCATATTATACTTTGTACCTAGTAGGAGTTCAAGAAATACTTGATTCTCTCTCTCTCTCTCTCTCTCTCTCTCTCTCTCTCTCTCTCTCTCTCTCACCCCCCCCTCCTTTTCCTTCCTTCCTTCCCTCCCCCCTCTTTCTTTTTCTCTCCCTCCACCTCCTCTTTTCTCTTCTCTCTCCCTCATTTTCTACAAATATTTTCTAAGTATCTTTTCTGAATCAACAGAATCATCGAGTTGGTAATTATTCCCAAATTGTGACCCATATCCTAGAGAATGGACTAAGAGCAGGCTAGACCTAGAGTCTAGCTAGTCTATTCCCTTAATAAAAAGGATTTGTTCTGTGAAGTTTGGATTCAGTCAAAGGGCCACACTTGAGGACCCAGAGGGCCACACGTGGCCTCAAGGCCACAGGATCCTCAGCCCTGAGCTAGACTGTGACTGTGACTTTAAGTTGTTCACTCAGTACAGTCTCTAGACTTGTGAGCCTTGAAGGGACTGTTCAGGCAGTAGCTACATCTATACATGCCGCCTGGTCTGATAATGATCGGAATTCTAGCTCCCTCTTTCTTCCTTCTTCCTTAAACAGTAGTTGCCATTCAAGCCATTCACTGTAATGGTGGCTTCAAGACCCAGAGAAGGCAGGAGGAAGTGTCTGAATTCACTTTTCTGTAAAGTAACTAAGTCAAAAACTTTCAGTTCTATCTTTACAATGAAATGTCGATTTCCCATTAAAAGGCAGATGCTTCATTTCAAAAGGTTAAATAGAATGGTGCTTAAAAAGAAATCCAGCTGGTTAAATTTAGGCATTAAAAAAAAGTCCAATTCAAGAACATTCTCTGGCTTTGAGCCCATAGCATTTTCATTTGATTGTGAATTGAGTAATTTTTATTCCCTTTAAGGTCTGGCCTCTAAGTATTTTGTTCTGAGATGAGCAAACAAGTGTTGAATAGCTATGGGCCTTGGAAATACAGCCTCCTTGCATCTGTCAGCCACTCATTCCTCCTTTTAAGTGGTGGGTGGAAAATCCCTCTATCATTTGCTAAAATGTTCCCTCTACCACAGCCCCTAAACTTCCAGTCTTTTTTCCTTCAATATCCACTGCTCCAAAATAAAAACCATTGTTACTATCTTTCTCCCATCACTTTAACAGTGAAGAAACTGTTGCCTCCCCCTGAGTGTTTGTTGTTTAGTCATTTTTCAGTAACGTCTGACTCTTAGTGACCCCATTTGGGGTTTTCTTGGCAAAGATTCTGGAGTGATTTGCCATTTCCTTCTCCATCTCATTTTACAGATGAGGAAACTGAGGCAAACTGGGTTAAGTGACTTGCCCAGGATCACACAGCTAGTAAGTGTCTGAGGTCAGATTTGAACTCAGGAAGAGTAGTCTTCCTGACTTCAGGCCCTGCACTCTGTCTACTACACCACCTAGCTGCCCCTACTCCCTGGATAATCACTTCCTTCATGATTAATGTTTGGGTTGGGGCAACTATGTGGCACAGTGGATAGAGTGCCAGGTCTGGAGTCAGGAAAACTCATCTTCCTGAGTTCAAATCTGGCCTCAGACATTTACCAGCTGTGTTACTCTGTTTGCCTCAGTTTCCTCGTCTATAGAATGAACTGGAAAAGGAAAAGGGCAAACAAACCATTCCAGTATCATTGCCGATAAAACCCCAACTGGGATCACAAATAGTCAGACAGGACTGAAAAACCACCAAACAACGACAACAAAAGTAAAGGTGGATAAAGATTGAATTGATTTGCACAGGGGATAGAACACTGGACTTGGAGTCAGAAAGACCAACTTCATATCTAGCTTTAGATATTAATTGGCAATGTGAATATTTGTATTACTTTGGTCAAGTCACTCAACCTTTGTCTGTCTCAGTTTTCTTATATATAAATGGGGATAATAATAGTACTTACCTCCCCAAATTGTTGTGAAGCTTAAATGAGGTAGTATCTTAAAGTACTTTGTAAACCTAAAAGTACTATAGAAATGCTAGTTATTTTTGTTGTTATTATTAATTGAAGCTTTGCAATCTCGCAGGAAGGGATAGCTGAACTTGAGATGGAGAATGATGGGAAAAGTCAAGAGAAAGGGATGCTAGGTCCAGATCTATCACTCACTGGCTCTATAGCCCTTGGGGAAATCACTTGGTCTTTCTGAAACTCAGCCTCTTTGCTTGCAAAATGGGGATGGTGGTTCATTAGACAAACTACCTTGATTTCCAGGCTCTGGCATTCTAAGATCTATGACTAACGTGTCTGAGGAGGTATATGTGGACATCTTTCCTATTTCCTGATTTGTTTTTCTTAAGCTTTAACAAAGCTGCCTCAGTCTTATACCTTTTACAGTCATACTAAGTCTTATTTTGTAGGGACCTGGGAAGGCAGGGAACTATAACTACAATATTGAAATTCAAGACTCCCTTAGGACTATTATATTGGTTAAAATATAGTAGCACTAACCTTCTTTTGATGAGATAATAATCTCTCTTTAATATCATTGTTTCTCTAGTGATGCTAGGTGGAAAATATGAGTCATGGAATCCTATTAATTTCCAAAGAATTAAAATTGCATGTGATATAAAGGGCCATGAAGAGGTGAGTAGTGGATTTTAGCAATCTGCAGCTTATCATTGACTATGACTTGGGCATATAGCAAGTTGCATAAAGCATATCATCAAGGAAATGTATGGTTGGAAAAGAAAAGCTAGGCCTGTGATATAATACGTGGATGGCTGAAATGCTACAATAGTAGTCATGGAGTGTTAAAAGATCTGGAGGAAAGATTTTAGTGACATATGATAGTATGATAGAGTTAGTGCTGAAAGGGACTAGTCCAGTGGGGTCAAACTCAAATACAAATGGATTCCTATGGGTCTCATACTGATTTTTTTGGTTGTTGTTCAGTCATATCTGACTCTTCATGACCCTCATTTGGGGTTTTCTTGGCAAAAATACTGGAGTGGTTTGCCATTTCCTTCTTCAGCTCGTTTTACAGAGAGGAAACTGAGGCAAACAGGGTTAAGTGCCTTGCCCAGGGTCACACAGCTAGTAAGTGTCTGAGGCTGGATTTGAACTCATAAACATGAGTCTTTCTGATTCTAAACCCAATGCTCTATCCATTGTGCCCCCTACCTGCCCCTGCATATTGACAAATTAACATTATCTATGTTGTTTAAAATTTCTTTTGTTAAACATTTTCCAAATACTTTTTGATTTGGTTCTGGTGCCATTGAAGAGTTTTGTGGGTAGTGAATTTGACACTTCTGATCTAGTCCATTCCTCTCATTCTATAGACGGGGAAACTGAAACTCAGAGAATTTAAGTGACTTTCCCAAAGTAGAACAAATATGAAGTGGCAGAACTAGAATTCCAACCCAACATCCCTGACTCCAAATTTAGTGCATTTGCTTTTTTATTTTTTTTTAACTGCAACACAATAGTTCCTTTATAGAAGATTTAGATCAGGTATTCATCACCTCTTGCTTGGACTATTATGATGGTTCCCTAATTGGACTCCCAAGTTCCAATCTTATCCAATAAACATTTATTAAGTACCTACTATGTGCCAGTCACTAAGTGATAGGGATACAGTTAATAAAAAGGAGTCTCTGTCCTCAAGGAGCTTGCAAGATAATTAGGGAAGGAGACAATACACAAAAGGAAGTGGGGAAATGAGGTAAAAAGGAGGACACTGGGGGTACCCAGTACAGGCAGGGGCATCTTATCTGTGAAGTTGAAACCAGGCAGAATGGTAGATGAAGAGTACAGTGAGCACAAACCAAATGAACAAAAAACCCCAAAATACAACTCTAATTTCTGTCCTCCATAAAGGACATTGGGAAGAATTTGGTATTCCACCCTCCAGTCTTCCAATCAGAAGGGAGATAAAGCTGAGGGAGGTGCTGTCAGTCAAGTTAGCAACAAAATGATGAGATTAGATGTGATGAATTTAACTTTGAAGGGGCATCTTCATCTGGAGTCATCAGTCAGAATAGCAGATGAATGACCCAGTAGGGTCTTTTCCCTCTACTCCATCTTCTACTCAGTTACCAAAATAAAGTTTAAGATATGACTTATCACTTCCCTGCCCCCAAAATTTCAATGCCTTTCTGCTGCCTTTAAAATAAAATACCAACTCCTCTTCTTGGCATTTAAAGCTCTTCACAGTCTGCTTCTGGTCTACCTTCCTAAGTTTATATTATTTTTTTTTTGCTTTTTTGCTTTTTGGAGGGGGAAAGGCAAGGCATTTGGGGTTAAGTGACTTGCCCAAGGTCACATGGCTAGTAAGTATTAAGTGTCTGAGGTCATATTTGAGCTCAGATCCTCCAGACTCCAGGGTTGGTGCTCTATTCACTGTGCCACCTAACCTCCCCTAAGCTTATATTTTTATTTATTTTATTTTATTTTTTTTGCATTTTGGAGGGCAATTGGGGTTAAGTAACTTGCCCAAGGTCACACGGCTAGGTTTTGTTTCTGTGTGCGTTAAGTGTCTGAGGCTGGATCCGAACTCAGGTCCTTCTGACTCCAGGGCCAGCGCTCTACTCACTGCGCCACCTAGTCGCCCCATAAGCTTATATTTTTACATGTACTCTTACATGCTAGCCAGACTGACCTTGCTGTTCCTCAAACACACTATTCAATTTCTCACCTCTGTGCTTTTGACCAGGCTGTGTCCCATGTTAGAAATGCACTCTCTTCATCTCCACTTCTTAGAATCCTTGATTTCCTTCAAGACTTAACTCACATAGTACTTCCTATGGGAAGCTTCTTCAGATCTTCCTGATTGCTAGTGCGCACTCCCTCCTTAAAGAATCAGGTATGCTGTATATACTCATTATATTCTTCCAGTAGAATGTAAGATTCTTGAGGGCAGTAACTGATTTTTTTCATTTGTTTCTGTTTTGTCTCTATGTCATCACTGCCTAGAACAGAGTAGCTTTTCATTAAGTACCTGTTGAATTGGATTTAGAGACTATCTTCAGTATTATTTTTACAACAATGAAGATTTTAAAGAATTTTCCACAGCAACCTTGTGTCGTCACCTGCTTTTTCCATCACAATTAGAGACATGGTTTGGGTTTAGTAATTTCCTAAATTGTTTCATGTATCTTTACTCATTTAAAATGTAATTGGATGATTTGGTTCCTTTTTTGGCAACGTGAATTGGTAACTGGGGCACAGCAGCTCTGCTTTAGAATTCGTATTTACAATTAAAAATTTGGCTGCCTATTACTTCCCCTCTATCCTTTGCTTTTCTGACCACTTGCTCTAGCCATGAATTTGGCTTTTACTTCTGGTGGTTTTGATGCCAATTCTGTTTTCAGAGGGTGAACTTTAGAATGTAGAGCTGGAAGGGTCATATGGCTTTGCTTCATAAAGTTGGAGTCACAGAATCAAAGATATAAACAACCTCAGAGGTCATTTAGTTCAATCAATACCTGAAATATGAGCCACAACCCTCTCTACACTGTCACTGACAGATGATTAACCAGTCTTGAACATCTCCCTTGGAGGAGAACTCACTTCCTTACCAGTCATGGAGGCAATCCATTCCATTTTCTGATAGTTCTAAATGTTTAGAAGTTTGTAGGATCATGGCTTTAGAGCTAGAAGGTGTCTCAAAGCCTATCTGGTATAACCCCTCCCCATTTTAAAGATGAGGAAACAGGCCCAGGGAGATTAAGGGACTATTATGCAGATTGTAAGTATCAGAGAGAGATTTTCAACCCAGGTCCTCTGATTCTCAACCCATATTGCCCTCCTCTTGAAATAAGAGAATCAGCATCTTGCCTTTGTATAAAATATGCAAAATCTACAATTTGCTTCAATATCTTTTAAAGGGACTGAGAGATGGCATGATCTATTTGCCCCCATAAATTGCAAACTCTTTGACAACAGGAGCTGTTTATTTATTTATTTTTTTCTTTGTCTTCCTGGTACCTAGCATGGCTCCAGGCATATAATAGGCACATAAATGATTGTTGATGAATTGATTGGTACTGGGATTTGGCTAGGAGTTTGACAGGCTACTTATCTGTGTATTAAAATCAAATTTTGAACAACATCTATCCATTGAGGCTCTGTGGATGATTCTATCTCTCCATTATAATCATTAACAAGATTTGATGTAGACTAGTCTTCTCTCCAAAGCTATGAGGGGAGATAGTTTCCCATCTGTTGAAGGCCACTTTCACCAGATAGCAGGAGCATAGCAAAACTGTGACTTGAAGTTCAGCCTGGGATTTTTAAGGGACGCTGAATGTTTCCTTGCTAAAAACATCCTGAACGCCTGTGGTGAGGTGGGGGTGGAGGGAAAGGGACAGAGGGAAAGAGCTGGAGACTGGAAAGAAGAATAGAACATCTATTTTTTTTTCTTGCTTTGTCTTTTTCCAGCAATATTAAGAATTGTAAGTCAGGGCTGAAGTGAGCTTAAAAAGAAAGCAAGAAAGACTGAAAGAGACAGACTTACAGAAGGAAGGAAGAAAGAAAGAAAGAAAAAAAGACAGAAAGGGAGGGAGGGAGGAAGGAAGGAAGGAAGGAAGGAAGGAAGGAAGGAAGGAAGGAAAAGGAAGCTTAAGGAAAAAGGGAAAAAAGAAAGAGAAAGAGAAAGGGGGAGGGGCAGTGAGGATACATGATTTAGTAGCAAGAACACTGACATGGGAATTAAATGACCAAGATTCTGATGCTTACTATCTGTGTGATGGGTAAGTTGCTTAAACTCCCTCAGGTAGCTGAGTGGTCCAGTGGATAGAGTACTAGGCCTGATGGTGGGAAGACCTGAATTCAGATGATTTCAGACACATACTAGCTAAATAACCCTTGGCAAGTGACTTAACTGCTATTTGCCTCAGTCTCCTCAGCTGTGAAATGGGATAATAATAGCACCTACTTGATGGGGTTGTTATGGGGTACAAATGAGATAATATTTGTAAAAAGTGCTTAGCACAGTGCCCGGCACATAATGGGCACTATATGAAGCACTATGGATTTCTCCTCTTTCTCTTGTCTTATATATAAAGTGAAAGAGATATGAAAGGAGGAGTTTGGCCCAGATGGCCTCGAAGATCTCAGAGGACTAGTGCCTATGGCTTGAGGGCTTGCTAAGCCTTTTTCAGGGCTACTCATCCACCTTTGGTGTCCACCTGTCACTGAACTCTCATCTGTGGCTCCAGGAAGCATGTGCAGTGGTCACAGCCCAGTAAAACCATCTCAGCAGATGGGCTAAGCCAGGTTGAGGGTAACTGACAGGCCTCGAATCCATGGGTGAGTTAGGGGAATGTCTACCCCAAGTGTGTAAAGACTTCCCCCAGCAGAACAAGCAGATGAGAACCACTTGCTCCAATAGACATGAACACAGTGGAAGCAGGTGCTGTGGAACGCTTAGATCTTGGTCAGACATCGGAGACACCAAGGTCATCAAGTGAATCGTCAGCCATCATCCATCGTCCTGACTTTTGTCTTCCACTGTACTTCAATGACTCTGGAAGAAAGAGGGTGATGCCTTTGTGCACTTTTGCCTCACTTAAATACAATTCACATCCCAATTAAGACATAACCCCATGATATCACTGGTTCTCTTCAAAAAAGAAGGATGAACAACAGTCTTATGTGACATGCTGGAAAGATATGCCTTGCCCCAAAGTATCTTCTTCATTACCTGAATTCTACTGAAATTCCCAAATTAGAGGTTCAGTCATTTGGGTTATTCAGGCTTAAAATATTATTTCTTTTATGTGTATTTAATTTCTCACTAGCTATTAGAACCTTACCATGAATGAATTCATCACCTCATTTCTAAGTTGGAGTTGTGTTTTTGGGAGAATTTTGTATATGTACAAAATTGTATATATACACATATTTATACAAACAGACATGAACACATATTTATATATCTATATATACATATACATATATGTGTGTACACAAATGATTATGGGTTGGGGGAGTGTAAAGAGAGCTTTCTATGTAGGCTTGTGTAGGGCAGCACAGTAAGCATTCCTGAAGAGGACTAAAGAAAGGCATGAGAACTTTGGGTACCTTGTTGGGAGGGGAAAATTCCAGTAGGAGAAAGAAGGTACTTCAGAGCTTGTCTCCTCTTTGATTCTAAAATGCTGTGATCCTGAATTCAAGAAAGTGGTTGATGTTTCCTAAATTCAGAATATTATTTTTAAAGGAAAAGGAAAGAATATGGTTATTTTAGACTCCTGGCATCTGATCACTGAATGGGGGGAGTAAAACCTCCTCATTTAGAAATCTCTGATGTTTACCAAGAGCTCCATGGAGAGTATCCAGTCATCCACTTCCAAAAAGGGAAAGGAAAGGAAAGAGATTGCAAACTGACCTAAGTCACTCACAGTAGAAGACTGAGAATACTTCTTGCCTGCACGAAGCTGGGGGGTCAGATAAAATGATTCTCAGAAGCAGTGTCCTTGACAATGTTGTTGTTATCTTACCACAGTGGATAAAGGGCTGACTTTGTAGTCAGCAAGATCTACTTGTCCAGTTAGGAGTCAGGGAACATCATCAATCAATCAAGTCACCAGATGGGAGGAACTCTGGGAGTTGAGGGGGGGTTCGCCCCATTTGTTAGAAGTCAAGTTGTAGAGAGGAACAGGATGAGGAAACCAAAATGAATGACCTGCCTATCAGAGATCCTCCACCAGGGAGAGCTACATAAGGATACCACAAGAGACAAAAGGATATTGGGACCCTGAGATGCTAGAGGTGGGAATGGCCTGGGCCCATGTGCACTCCCTGAGTGCCTGCCTCTGCCCTAGTGAATTCCACGGGACCACTTTTTCTAATGACGTCACATGCATTTGTGGTAGAGTGCTATTGTTCACTACAGTCTGTGCCTTTAGTGCCTTTGCTTGGAGATACTGGCTCTAAGTCAATATGATTTACTATTGAAGGTAAATAAACCAGTGGGGGCTCATGAACTCCAATTTTAGGAGTGCTGACTCACAGAGAGGGGGTGGTAAGGCATCAGATTCACAGAGTACCCTAAACCTGGGGAGGTTTTCCCCGCTGGGCCTATTCTGCCAGTGTGAATTGGGATCATAGCCTCAGAGGGACTGAGATGTCCTATATCTATATCTATATATCTATATCTATCTATATCTCTATCTCTTTTTCTCTTCCTTTTTTTTTTGAGGGGGAAGGGCAGGGCAATTGGGGTTAAGTGACTTGCCCAAGGTCACACAGCTAGTGTTAAGTGTCTGAGGCTGGATTTGAACTCAGATCCTCCTAACTCCAGGGCCAGTGCTCTATTCACTGTGCCACCTAACCACCCCTCTATCTCTATCTCTCTACATCTATATCCATATATAGATAGATATAAACACACAATATATGGATATACATATATGGGTGTATACAAATGCATATGTGTATATATGTATATTTATGTATATATAGGTATGTGTGGGTTTATATAAATATATGTATATATACATATATGTGTGTGTGTATAAATACATAAATAGGTGGGTGTATTAATCTTAGAGTTGCCTGAGGCACTGAAAGATTAAGTAACTTCAATCTGATGACTTAAAAAAATCTATAGAAAATAAAGGAGGAGAAATAGAAAGGTCCAGAGGATATATGATACCTCCCCTAACCATGGCAGGGCAGCTAGATGGCACAGTGGATAGAGACACATGCCTGGAGTCAGGAACACTTATTTTCCTGAGTTCAAATCTAGCCTCAGACATTTGCTAGCTATGTGACCCTGGGCAAGTCACTTAACCTTATTTGCCTCAGTTTCCTCATCTATAAATTGAGCTGGAGAAGAAATGGCAAACTACCCTATATCTTTGCCAAGAATACCCAAAATGGAGTCACGAAGAGTCAGACATGACTGAAAAAAAAATCATGACACCTACACAGTGCTGTGCTGGAAAATGTTTTTAGAACTAGCTCTGTGGGAAAAATATATATGAGTTATACTTTTAAGTTTAATCTATATTATTTATATTCTATCCATCACTTTCTTAAGTCTAGACATTGAAAAAATAATCAAGCCCTGATTTGTAGAGTTTGCCAATTTCCTAATTTATAATGTAAAAATGCTTATAATAAAAAATTTATCAGGAGGCTCTTGAGGTGATTGGAGTTGGTTACAGCATATCCCTGCACCTGTCTTGTTTACCTGTCTGCATATAGCATATATAGCATACCTTGCCTGTCATGGTTAGACTGTTGGTGGTAGGGTGTTGGTCTAAATCTAATTTCTGCCAAACCACTTTCTAATTTTCCCAATAGCTTTCATTAAATAGTGGATCCTTACCCCACTAGCCGAAGTCTTTTTGCTTTGAGAAACACCAAGCTACCAGGTTCATTTTCATCTTGCCTCATTTCATAATTCAAGAACCAGTTTTAAGTGGGGGAGAGAATACTTAGAATTTCATAAACCCAGTTTTGAGCCCTCTTTTAATGATGATTTAGGAAGAGATGATCCTGAAGGCTGGCAAATGGTCCCTTCCAGATTCATTAATCCTCAAAGATGCATCAATTTAACCCTGAGCTGATGGTCTCCAAAATCACACACACTCACAGACTCCCAGACAACCCTAACAAAGGAAAACCATTACTGCCAAGCACATTCTAACACATTTCCATTGAAAAACCTCTCCATTCTCTAAATGTCAGAGCTGTTCCTTTCCCTGAAATATAATAAGATATAAAAGAGAGAGGCATTTACATAAAGTGGCCATCTATTAATTTTTCTTTGTGCTCTCAAATTAGGTAAAGGTGCAGCACATTTGAGTAGGAAAAAAATTATCCACTTGCTATTCTGATCATCCATTTAAGAGGGAGACTGCAGGAGAACATAATAACACCTCATACAAAGTGACTCTGAAGAGGGCAGGACACCAGAGTAAAGCATTTTCCCTAAGCCCCTATGATGGAGTGAAAATGGGTTCATAGGTTAGAAATTTAAGTTTTTGAGTTGCTGGCTGAAAGTCTAAGAAATATTACATTTCACTCATGAGTCTGGGTACCACTTTCATACAAGAAGTTGAGACAGATAACTTGCAATGGCCCTTGTGGTTCTTCCTGGCAACTTTTGTGCTCTTTGGCCTTCAGGTCTCCATTCCCTTTAGGGAACTTGAGGGATAACTCCTTTAGTCCTATCATTTCTCACTGAGCTACACTCTAGACAGCACCAAAAACTTTATCCTGGAAAGATCCATTCAGTTCTGGAATTCACACATCAAAAGTACCCTCCACCCCTGAAGTCCTCACTCCTCTATTATACATGTTCCTCCCAATATCTTCATTTAAGAAAGGTATCCAGGTCCACCATTTCTTTATTTTTCACTCTGAATTACTCCATCATGTCTCTGTACTGTGTACCTTTCACTTGTCTACTTTTCTAGTTTCCCTTTCATCTGTTGTCTTTCCCCTCCCTTAAAAAAAAGAAAACCTTTGTAACAAATATGCATAATCAAGCAAAACAAATCCCCACATTTACCATGTTCAAAAATATATATTGCATTCTGCATCTTGAGTCTATCATCTTTCTGTCAGCAGGTGGGTAAAATGCTTCATATCATTTCTCTGTAATTATGTTTGGTCATTACATTGCTCAAAGTCCTTCAAAATTGTTTGTCTTTGCATTGTTATTGTTAGTGTATAAATTGTTTTCTTGGTTCTGCTCATTTCATTCTGCATCAGTTCATGAGTCTTACCAGTTTCTCCAAGCTCTCTCTTTTATCTTTTCTTATGGCACTATAGTATCCTATTTCAATCATATGCCATAATTTGTTCAGTCATTCCTCAACTGATGAACATCTCCCCCTGCTTAATTTCCAGTTTGCCACTTCAAAAAGAGCCCCTATAAATATTTTTTGTCACAATGTGCCTTTCCTCTTTCTTTGATTGCTGCTAGGTACAGACTGAGTAGTGGTGTTGTTGAGCCAAAGGGTACACACAGTTTAATGACTTTTGAGGCAGAGTTCCTAACTACTTTCCAGAATGGCTGGATTAGTTCAAAGTTCTATCAATAGTTCATCTATGTGCCTGTCTCCCCTCCCTCTCTCCAACATCTATCATTTTCCTTTTTTGTTTTCTTTACCAAATTTGTGAAAATGATTTTGGAACCTTAGGATTGCTTTAATTTGCATTTCTTTATTAATTACTTTGAGCATTTTTCCATATGGTTGTCAATAGCTTGAATTTCTTCCTTTGAAAACTGCCTGTTCACATTCTTTGACCATTTATCAATTGATAAATGGCAATCATTTTTATAAATTTGGATCAACTCCTTCTGTATTTGAGAAATTAGATCTTTATCACAGAAACCTGATGCAAGGTATTTTTTCTCTTTTTAAATTTTTAAGAAACTTAAAAAAAATCTCTTTCACCTTCTAATTTTAATGGGGCTGTTTTTGTTTGTACAAAAACCTTTTAATTCTATGTAGTGGAAATCGTCCATATTGTTTGCTATGAGCCTCTCTATTCTTCAGTCATGGATTCGTCCTCTACCCATAGATATGAAAGGAGCTATCTTTCTGGTTCTATCAATTTTTTAATGGCATAACCTTTTATAACTATATCATTTGCCCTTTTGGAACTTTTCTTGGCATTTTGAAAAAGATTTGGATTAATTATCTTATCATTGAGGTAGGTGCTAATATTATCCCCATTTTACAGATAAGGAATCTGAGATTGAAAAATGTTAAGTTACTTGCCCAAGGTCACATACATAACAAGTGTTTGGAGTCAAGTTTTCCTGACTTAAAGTTCAGTGTCGTACCCACTATTCCAATTTTTATACTGAGTTAATCTAAGTGTGAAGATTGGCAGAATTCCTTTGAATTCAGGAAATGTAATCATGGATATTTGTCAAACACTTTAGTTGTCTACCTTACATATCCTCCACTGAACAAAAAGGGTATGCTTTTTAAAAATATATATTAATTTAATTTTAATTTTCAACATTAACTTTCATAAGTTTTTAATTTTCTCTCCTTCCCCCCCAAACAGCTTGCAATGTAATATGACTCTATATTTAACATTCTATTTAACACATTATCACATTAGTTATGTTGTATAGAAGAATTACAATGAATGCAAGAGACTATGAGAAAGAAAAAACAAAACAAAACAAAAAAAGAAAATAGTCTGCTTCACTCTGCATTCCAATTCCATAGTTCTTTCTCTGGATGTGGATGGCATTTACCATCATGAGTGCTTTGGAATTGTTTTAGGTCCTTGCATTGCTGAGAAGGGCTAAGTCTATCAAATTCAGTCATCGCACACTGTGGTTGTTTCTGTGAACAATGTTCTCCTGGTTCTGCTCATTTCACTCAGCATCAGTTCATATAAGTCTTTCCAGGATTTTCTGAAGTCTGCCTCTTCATAATGTTCTTATAGAACAACAGTATAGCATTATATTCATATGCCACAACTTGTTCAACCATTCCCCAATTAATGGGCATCCCCTCAATTTCCAATTTTTGGCTACCACAAAAAGAGCTGCTATAAATATTTTGTACATGTGGGTCCTTTTCCCATTTTTATGATCTCTTTGGGATACAGCCCTAGAATTAGTATTGCTGGATCAAAGGGTGTAAGTACTTTATAGCCAGAAAGGGCATGTTTTAACTTACATGGATTCAAGTTCTCCCTCTGAGAAGAAAGATCATGAAACTTTTGGCAAGTCACAACCTAATAATGCTCGATAAATGCTTGTTGATTTGACTTTATTTCTCAGTGACCCAGGTAACTGTTTTAGATTATAAGCTCCCAGGTAGGTACAGATTTGCATTGGCCAAAGATATTTTCCCATTGGGCTTTCCCTACATGAGTGAAATCCTAGGTCTGTCACTCTCCTCCTCCTAATATGTCTTTATCTTGTCTCCTCAAATAGATTATATTCTCCTTAAGGCCAGAAGACTATCTTATTCTTCTCTGTATCCTCTCAGTGAACAAGGATGATTTTGTTAATTAATGAATTGACTTCAGTTTGACTGGCTCAGTGTCTCCTTCTAGACAGTAAAGGCCTCAGTGGTGTTTGTCCCAGCTGAGGTGACTCAGTGCTGATTCACGGGAAAGGGGAAATAAATGACCAAATCAAAGTGAAGGATTAAATTATCTGATGCTGATGAGACATAAACTACACAGTTATGAGTAAGAGTGGCAGCAGACACTGGTGTGCTCAAGCCAAGTGGGAACAGGCACTTTCTTCTTCCAAGTCAAAGAAGTCTTCTTGTGAGCTGTGTGTATAAGGATGACCCCATGGAGAGAGAGTTGGATGCTGTGAGCCCCTTTCCTCCTGCCTTCCATATCATTTGAATGGTAATGTGCTCCAGGAATATGCTTTTTTCTCAATACTGCCAACACATCTCCACCTCCACCGCCATCCTCAAGGTCTCAGAAGATTTCCATTGCCAGAGAGAAAATAACAAGAAAGTCTCTTGCTACCAAAATAAGATTAAAGAAGATTTTCTGCACCAGGAAGACAAGAAAAACTAGTCTTACCAAATGAGGATCATAGATTTAGAGCTTCAAGAGAACATAGAGGCCATTGAGTTCTACTCCCTCCTTTTCCAGTTGAGGAAATTGAAATTCAGAGGTTTGAAGCAACTTTTCCAGGATCATGCAGCTAGTAAATGACTGTGGTGGAACTGGAACTCAGGTCTTCCTGATCCTAAGTCCAGCTCTCTACAACATCTAACTGTCCCCAAAAAGAAATCTAAAAATTGATCAATTATTTCAGACATCTCCAATTTTTCCTACCCCACTCCCAATAGCATTTAAAGATTGTGGCCCCATAAATTCATGATGCTTGCAGTTTGACAAGGATAGTCCAATTTACTGAGGTAGAAATGGGTCATGGTGGCACAGTGGATTGAGTGCTGGGTCTAGAATCAGGAAAATATGAGTGCAAATCAGCCTCAGACACTTACTAGCTCTGTGACCTTGGGCAAGTCACTTAATCTTTGTTTGTCTTAGTTTCCTCATTTGTAAAATGAGCTGGAGAAGGAAATGGCAAACCATTCCAGTAGCTTTGCCAAGAAAACCCCAAATGGGGTCATGAAGAGTCAGACATGACTGAACAACAACAACAGCAACAACAATAAAATCTCCATGTCCTTACTACTTTGAAAATGATCTTTTCATCCCATCTTGTATGTATCTTTGGGCTTTGGCAAGGAACTTTCTCCTCTAGGGATCCCCTTCTATTCCCAATATTATAGTAAACTTGAAACTTAACCTAGAAAAGTGAAGAGTTTGGCCAACAGAGAGGACATCTACCTTTCCCATTGATATGGGTTCAAACAGTTTACTCATCTATTAAATTTAGGATTTGGATTAGATGGCCTTTGAGATCCTCCCAAGCTCTATATCTGTTATCAGGAGGAAAATAAACTCTGTCAACTAGATCCTATGATCACTCTCTCTCTCTCTCTCTCTCTCTCTCTCTCTCTCTCTGGCAAATGAGAGAAAATAAATTGTGACCAATTTAAAGGGATATGGAGTTCTCAGAGAACTCATTACTTTAGTAGAAAAAAATCTTACTGGATGAAGCACAGATTAGAACATTATATTCCTATCATTGGCAGCAATAAGGAATTAATTTGTTCAAAGAATGTGCATTAGAGACATAACAAATGCATTCCAACCACTTCAAAAATGGGAAGAAAACAAAGAAAAGAGTGTCCCCAAACCATGAAACAGACTTCTGGAATCAATGAACTCTAAACCTAACACTGGAGACTCTAGGAAACTTCAAACCCAGTGGGATGCCCTAAAATTATCCAAAGAACATAGCTAGCAGGACGCCTCTGCCAAAGTAGTTATGGTGACATGTGCATGCTGAGAGTTGGATGCCACGCCTCTTTGGGAGGCCACTGATTTCATACCACATACAGGGGACTATGTGTAATAAATTCTTAAGATAGGAAACTGCTATCCTAATTGAGACAAGACTTTATTAATTAAACTTGAAAAATTAATTAAAATTCAATTTTTCAATCAATAGCCTCATTTCCCCCCTCAAACACTCCTCATTTAGGAAAGAATAAAACCAAATTCCTCAAAGCAAATATGCATAGCCAATCAAAACAAATTCTCTCATTGACCATGTCCAGAAGAAAATATATAATAAATTATATATTATAACAAATTATTTATGTGCATATATACATTATACATATATGTGATGTGTATATGTATGTATACACAAACATGCACACATGCACACACACACAAACACACATATCATCGTATACCCTGAATTTATCACCTCTCTGTCAGGAGATAACCAGCATGCTTCACCACTGATTCTCTGGTGTCATAGATAATTATTGTGCTGATGAGTTCTCATAAGCTTTAAAATTTGTTTTTATAATGTTGTTGCTATTACATAAAATTTAAAAGTTTTTGCATAGACAAACCCAATAAAGCTAAGATTAAAAGAGAAATAAGTAACCAGGAAAAATCTCGGTAGCAAGTTTCATTGGTAAAAATCTCATTTCCAACATAATGTAAGAAACAGATTCAAAGTTATAAGAATAAGAATCATTCCCCAACTGATAAATGATCCAGAAATATGAACAGCAAGTTATCAAGGGGAAAAAAACCTTTAGTTTTAAAGATGGTGGAGTAGAAACAGGACTTTTGCATGGCTTCAGCTTCCACCTTCCCCAATTCATGTAAAAGGGGACTCTAAACAAATTTTGGAGCTACAGAACCCACAAAATGACAAAGAGAAGCTAACCTCCCACTGAAGACAGACCAGAAGCCTGGCAGGGAGCAGCCAGCTCAGAGCTCTGGGAGCCGAGCCCAGCCCCCTGTGAACCAGAGGTTTGAGCCCCAGGGCAGGCCTGACCAAACACCGGCTAGAGAAGCTCCAGAACACCAGCAGCTGTGGCCCTTTACAGAATTATCAACACATAGATGCCTAGGACAAAGTGAGAGGTCAGTGCAGTGTGGACTTTAGGACCAGTAGTTGGGAAAGTATTGACTTTTGCCCCCAGGGTGAGAAGCCACTGAGATGCCTCAGCACAGCTGGTGCCACATTATAGCTTCAGCTCTTGGTCTGCAGACTTTAGGGGGACCAAGTGACCAGTCTGAAGGGTAATCGCTCTTGCTTTAACCTTCTTGGATCTGGATTTCAGTATAGGGTAGAGGTCCTGGGGTGTGTGACTAGCTTGCCAGAGAGTGTGGAGGCTTCAGAGAGGGCACCCAATCAATACCTCCAGCACCTGAGAAAACCCCAGTGGATGGAAGCTCCCCTGGCTGGTGGCAGAGTCCTACTGTGGCAAAAAGCCCAAAAGTCAAAAGTAATTGAGTGTCAACATGACCAGGCAAAGGAAACAAAACAAACAGAAGAATCCAACATCAGACTCCTATTTTGGGGACAAAAAGGATCAAAGCATGGAACAGGAGGAAGACAGTGAAGTCAGAACTCCTGCACCAAAAGCTTCAAAGGAAAATACGAGCTGGTTACAGGCCATAGAGGACCTTAAGAAGCAGATAAGAGAAGTGGAGGAAAATCGGGAAGAGAAATGAAAACAATGCAAGAAAATTACGAAATGAGAGTCAACAGCCTGACTGAGGAAAATAACACCTTAAAAAACAGACTAACTCAAATGGCAAAAAAAAGACTCAAAAAGGCAATGAGGAGAGAAATGCCTTAAAAAGCCAAATTTGCCAGATGGAAAAAGAATCTCAAAAGCTCACTGAGAAGAATCATTCCCTCAGATTTAGATTGGAGCAAAGATAAGCTAGTGACTCTCTGAGAAATCAAGATGCTGTTAAACAGATCCAAACAAATGAAAGAATAGAAGGCAATGTGAAATATCTCATGGGAAAAACTACTGACCTGGAAAATAGATCCAGGAGTGGCAATTTAAAAATTATTGGGCTACCTGAAAGCCATGATCAAAGAAAGAACCTAAAAAAATCATCCTCCAAGAAATTCTCAAGGAAAACTGCCCTAATGTTTTAGAACCAGAAGGCAAAATAGAGGTTGAAAGAATCTACCCATCACCTCCTGGAAAAGATCCCAAAAAAGAAAACTCCTAGGAATATTATAGCCAGGTTCCAGAATTCCCAGATCAAGGAGAGAATATTACAAGCAGCCAGGAAGAAACAGTTTGAATATTGTGGAAACACAATCAGGATAACACAGGATCTGGCAACTTCTACGCTGAGGGATCGAAGGGCATGGAATATGATATTCTGGAGGTCAAAGGAGCTGGGATTAAAACCAAGAATCACCTACCCAGCAAAACTGAGTATCATGTTTCAGGGGAAAATATGGTCATTCAGTGGAATAGAGGACTTTCAAGTATTCTTGAAGAAAAAAACCAGAGTTGAATAGAAAATTTGACATTCAGATACAAGAAGCAAGAGAAGCATGAGAAGGTAAACAAGAGATGTGGAAAAATATTTATGAATTGATGCAGAGTGAAGTGTGCAGCACCAGGAGATCAGTTTATATAATAACATCAATATTTATAAAAGCAAACAATTTTGGAGCTGATGAATAATGAAAAGAACAGAATGTGGAGAGAAGCTAATGTAATTGTGGCCTGGTCAGCAAGGAAGTCATTGGCACCTAAAACCCTTCCAAATGAGGTTATGGATAAAGAATGCACTTTGTTCTCTGACAGGTTGTGGAGAGTTTAAAATGACTGCTGACAGAAGAGGTTTTCCAGGTTTTGCCTTAAGGGCCCTTCCGACTCCAAATTGTTGTTATGTGACAGGGTGAGATTGTGCAAACCTAGAAGCTTTTGACAACTGTCCTTGCATTCTTCTAAGCTACCCAAAGTCCCTTTGCCCATTCCTGTCAAAGTAGTAAATAACCAATCCAACACTCCATTCGTCCCTTCTTGAATCCTAGGAAAAATATATGATTTTACTCTATGGGATAAAATGCAAGCATCCTGATTTTTGGCTTGTTGGGGACTTAGCAGTCCAAAGTCAAGATTTTATCATTTTCATAATAAACTACAGAATCTCAGAAATGGAATAGACTTTAGAGCTCATCTAGTCTAGGTGTTCTGAACTTTTTATGTGCCAATGGTTTCCTTTGGCAGAGCTACAGACCCCTTCTCTGAAGAATGCTTGTTGCCTAAATTCATAATTGAAAGAAATATTAAATTTCAATTAGAGATTAGTGAAAATTAAGATTTTTTTTTCTCATCTAAGTTTAGGGACCCCCTGACAATTGGCTCTCCAGGTAAAAAAAATCTTCTTGCAATATACTTTTAAGTTTAATCTATATTATTAACATTTTCCCCATCACTTTCTTAAGTCTAGAAATAAAATGATACATCAATCTCTGATTTGTATCATTTTCCAATTTCTAAGATGTAAATGTTCATACCAAAAATTTAACAATCAGCTCTCATGAATGAGTTTGAGATGGCTCTAGTACACACTTACAGATAACCCCTTAAGAGTCTGTAGACTACAGGTTAAGAACCCCTGATCTAGCCTAGCCTTCCATTTTTAAAGAGGAGAATTAAGTCCTAGAGAGACTAATTCAGACATCAAATGTTAGAGATACACGGTCATCTAATCTTATACATTTTATAGACGAAGAAACCAAGGCTCACGAGGTGAAGTAATTTCCCCCAAATTACATAGCTAGTTAATAACAACATTGGACCTTGAACCTAGACCTCTTATAGCCTAGTACATGTGTCTTTCCATTGCATCACACTGTTCACATAGGAGTTGAAATAAAACTTGAGGCCAGTTCTGTCATTTCCCAGTCTAATGTTCTTTTAGCTACATAATCCTTCCTAGGATCTTTACCAAATTGTCACATTGCTTGGAAAAAGTGGGAAGCTTCTAAGACAATTAAGCTTCCCATCACTGACTGGTCCTCTTGTCATACAAGTTACTGGCCCATTTCATCCCAACTAGTAACTCTGAAGCCATATCCCATTCACATGTGAGGGAGGGACCTGGGTCTCCCTATGTTGCTTACTCAATGAGAAGCCAGTACTTGGTCCAGGTCTTACTGATTTGGGTCTCTATGCATATAGTTCAAAGAGCCATGAATCCTAAGGGAAATTATATTAGAAAATAGTCTCTGCAGTGCAAGCAAAGTAAGACCTGGGTCAACCTTCTCGCTGAAACCGTGTAATCAAAAACATCATTAAGCACCTATTGTATAAATGGTACTGTTTTGGTATCTTTAGGAAAGAAGTTCTTAATCTTTTTTGTGTGTCTGAGATCCCTTTGGTAGTCTAATGAAGCCTATTGACTCCTCAGAATAATGTTTTAAAATGCATAAAATAAAACATAGAGTCATTAAGGAAACTAATTACATTGAAATACAGTTGTCAAAATGCTGAAAAAATAAGTTCACTCACAAAGACCATATGTTATGTCATGATGGTATCCATATGAGTGAGGTTATCTTTGAAGTGTTTTTTAAAAAATAGTACCAATTAACCCTCTTATTCCTTTGAATGTGATAGACATGTTAATGGCTAAGTGAAACTCATCTACTACCTATTTATTGCAGTTATATAAATTTCAATTCCTTAATTTGCCATTTTTTAAAAAGTATAATTTGTTTTAATCTGCCAAGATCTGCTTTCCCATTCTCCCACCCCAACCCTGCCCTACCATACCTCCACTGAGAACACAAGAAAAACAAAACCCCTTACACACATGTGCAGGTAATCAGAACAAATTTCCATACTGGTCATGTCTTAAAAAAATTAATCTCCCTCTACAATCTAAGTCCTGAAACTCTCAGGAGGTGGGAATCATGTTTCATCATTAGTTCTCAGGAATTCTAGTTGCTCATTATACTAATAATAGTTCAGTACAATAGTATTCCATTAAATTTATACACCACATTGTATCCCAAAGAGATCATAGAAGTGGGAGGAAGACCCATATGTACAAAAATATTTATAGCAGCTCTTTTTGTGGTGGCAAAGAATTGGAAATTAAGGGGGTGCCCATCAATTGGGGAATGGCTGAACAAGTTGTGGTATATGCATATAATGGAATACTATTGTGCTATAAGAAACAAGGAGCAGACGGACTTCATACTTGGAGGCTTATATGATCTGATTCTGAGTGAGAAGAGTAGAGCCAGGAGAAATCTGTACACAATTACAGACACAACGTATGTGTGATGACCAACTTTGATAGACTGGACGCTTCCCAGCAATTCATGGTTATGAGTCAACCCCGAAAGTGTCATGATGGAGAGAAATGTCTACATCCAGAGAAAGAAATGAGTTTGAATCCAGATTAAAGCAAATTACCTGCTATTTTTCTTTTTCTTGTTTGGTTTTGTTTCCTCTTTCCCATTGTTCATTCCATCTGATACAATCCTTCTTTATAACCTGACTAATATCTAATGTGAAAGTATTTGTAGATACTATAGTTGATTGTATGCCACCATGGCGGGGAGGGGAGGAGGGAGAGAAAATTTGAAATTCAAGGAATCGTGGAAATGAATCTTGTAAACTAAAAGTAAACAAAAAATTAAAAAAAAAACAAAAAAGAATCAATATAAAAATAAAACTAAATTTATGCAGCATAACTTGTTCATTGATTCCTCAATTTATGTGGAACATCTCAGATTCCCATTCTTTGCCACCTCAAAAAGAGCTATAAACATTTTTGTGTATCCTTAGAATTTGTTTTGCTTAGGACTAAACCTTCCCTTAATCTAATCTCTCTCTAATTTTTTCTCCCCTCCTTCTTTCCCTCCTATTTCACTATTAAGTGAAATATATTTCTGTACCCAACTTGTGTGTATGTGTGTGTTCTTTCTTCTTTTAATCAGTTCAGAGTGAGATCAAAAATCAGCTGCTACCCTCCACTTCCTCCTCCTTTTTTCATATAGATGTTTATTTTTTTACCTTCATTATGTGAGATAATTTCCCCCAAACTTTCTTCCCCTTCCCTTCTCCAGTGTATTATTCTTCCTTTCTTTTTGTTTTTTCTTAAGATCATCAAGACTTAACCCAATCACTGCCAGACCTCATTTAATTGGACTTCAGGTATGAACCCTAATGATGACAGAGACAAGAAGGGACATATGTATTATCTCCCCATCCTGAAAGCAGTTCATCATTGTTTAGTCCTTTATAATTTGTTGGTTCATGTCTACCTTTTTATATTTCTCTTCATTCCTGTGTTTCTACTTCAGAGTTTCTCTGCAGTTCTGTATTTTTTTTCCATCAGGAATGTTTGGAAGTTCTCTATTTCATTAAATTATTTTTCTCCCCATAGCATTATACTCAGGTTTGCTGGGTAAGTTGTTCTTGACTACAAGCCCATATGCTCTGCCTTCTGGAATGTCAAATTCCAAGTTCTCTGCTCCTTTATAGTGGTGGCTGCTGAGTCATGAATAATCTTGACTTGTTCATCAGTACTTGGATTTTTTCTTTCTGTTTGCTTACAGTAAATTTTTTTCACCTGAAAGCTCTGGATTTTGCCCAAGAGGTTCCTGGGAGTTTTAATGTGGGGATTTGTTTCAGGAGGTGGCTGACTGGTGGATTATTTCTATTTCTACTTTGTCCTCTGGTTCTAGGAGATCTGAGCAGCATGTCTTGAAATGTGATACAGGTTCTTTTTATTTTGTTCATGACTTTCAGGTAGCCCAGTGATTCTTAATTTTTTTTCTCCTCAATCTGTTTTCCATGTCAACTGTTTGGCATGGGATACCTTAAATTTTCTACTATTTTTTTTATTCTTTGATTTTAATATTTCTTGTTGACTCATGAAGTCATTGGCTTCTATTTGGTCCATTCAAATATTCAGAGAGTTTGTTTCTTGGGCAAGATTTGTACCTCTTGTGCCAAGCTGTTAATTCTCTCTCCAATTCTTTATTCTTCTCATTTCTTTTCTAATTTTCTTCCCCAAATGCTCTCATTCCATTTGCAAAAATATTTATGACTGCTAAAACAAAACTTTTCCTTCATCTCTTTCAGTAGTTTTAGCTGAGTTTGTGCCCAAGCTTATAAATGTTTTGGAGTCATTTTCTTCTGCATTTGTGTCTTGAGCATCCCTGTCCATAAGAGCTCATTATGGTTGGGTTCTTTTTTCTGTTTTCTGGGTTCTGTATCACTTCTGGAGAGAATGTCTGTACTGCTCCTGTTATTGCTTTTTTGGGGGGTATTGAGTGTTGCATTATTCCAGGATCTCAGGGATAGGCTGGGGACCTGCAAGTCTTCAGTGTTCCTAAAGTGGTCTGATCCAGGGCAAAGTCTAGTTACTTCACCATGGCTCCACAATTTCTTGACCAGGTTTGTGTCAGAGTAGGAGAAGACTTCTTGTCTGGTTATTCCTCTTCATGCTGGACTAGACATTGAAAGTGAGACCCTACTTTGGGCTCAAGGTCAGAGCCATACCATTGCTACTACAACTGTTGCTGCTGGCTTCTGAACTGCCTCCTTTTTCCTTAAGACCAGGAACTCTCCACTGGGGAACACCATTGCCACTCAGATCCCCTTCTCACTCAGTCCTGGATCTGTAATCCAGAACTAGCTAGTGAAAAATACAGCTGCCACCTGGCACCTGTCATACAAAGTAGTATCTGGTGTGGTTTGGGGATGCCATTGTGGGTCTGAGACTCCCTCTTGCCCTGATGCACAGCCTCTTCCTGGATGCTAGGGTGCATTGCACACATTGTGCTGCCAACTCCATCTGTCTCCATTGTCCACAGATATCCCTGTTTGTCTCACTATGCTGAGCTGGACTAGACAGAGGACTAACTATGATTTTTCTGGATTTCCCCATCTGGATTCAGTCTAGTGCAATTTCTAGATTTTTTAGAAGTAGTATATGCAGGGGGGAGAGAGTTCACTGAATTGCTTTCTATCATTCTGCCATTATGGCTCTATCTCCTATCCTTGAAGTACTGAAGAGGTAATAACCTAACTAAATGAGATCCAAGACAGGATTTGATTATATGCTGAAGGAGTAGTACAGACTATTACTACTATGATATCAGAAGAACTTTGGACTAGGAAGGAAGACTTCATTAAAGTGGCCTAACCTGGGCCTTTAAAATGGGTAAGATTTAGACAATTGGAGAGGATTTAGAATTGAAAGGGATCTCAGAGGTCACTTAGTCCAACCTGCTTATTTTATGGGAAGATTTTTTAGGCTCTAATTTTATTCCCTTAACAAAAATTTATTTTCTTTCCTTTCTACTCTCCTGCCACTGAAAAGAGAGAGAAACTCCATAATAAATATGCCTTATAAGAAATAAAACCCATAATAAACCAATCAATAAATCATCACAATAAATACCTATAGTGAAGTAAAACAAATTCCATGCTTTGACCATATCCAAAATCTATATGCTTCATTCTATAGCTAAGTTCATTGCTTCTCTGTTTGTGGAATCATGCCAATCCCCTTATTTTATAAGTTAAGAAAATTGAAGCCCTTTTGGGGCGGCTAGGTGGCACAGTGAGTAGAGCGTCGGCCCTGGAGTCAGAAGGACCTGAGTTCGGATCCGGCCTCAGACACTTAATGCACACATAAACAAAAACTTAGCCGTGTGACCTTGGGCAAGTTACTTAACCCCAATTGCCCTCCAAAAAGCAACAAAAAAAAAAAAAAAGAAAGAAAGAAAAAAAGAAAAAAAAAGAAAATTGAAGCCCAATGATTTGAGGTAATTTGCTCAATATCATACAGTAGAGGAAGGATAGGAACCCTAAGGCAATGTGGTACAATGGAAAGAGCATTCATTCATTCATTCATTCATAAGTCAGAGGACCTGGCTTCAAATCCTATGTCTGATGTTTATTCCTTGGGTGACTGTGAACAAGTCCCTCAGTCTTAGTTTTCTTGTCTTTTTTTTTCTTCAGATAATTGGGATTAAATGATTTGCCCAGGGTCACACAGCTACTAAATGTCTGAAGCTGGGTTTGAACTCAGGTCTCCTGACTCTAGAGGCAGTACTGTATCCACTACACCACCTAGATGTCCCTTGCTATCTTTAAAATGAGAGAGTTAGCCCCTGCTACCCCTTCTAGGTCTGTGATCTTATGATTCTCTGACTCCAAGGTAATTGTTCTTTCTACTGGAACAGTAGTTGAGAAGACATTCTATATGAACAGAATGACAGTCCTTATCCATAAAGACAGGTAGGAAAGAACAAAGGCTGCTCAGGGGCCAGTCAGCAAACTAGTTTGGTCCTGTGTCTAGTGAAGAACCCTGATGGGGAGCCAGAAGGGTGTAAGCTGGAGGTTTCCACCATTTCTACTTCCTGTTTGAGGCTGAAGTTCAAAGCTTCCTAAGGAAGAGCTTTATGACTTGGAAATTGGGAGTGCAGTCACAGGCCCCCTTTTCTCTGTCCCTTTCTCCTCAGTCTCTCAACTTTATGGCTTCACACCTGTCCCTGGGCACTTATTTTGAGACCTGTTGACCATGTGTAAGTGGCTGCTCTAACCAGATGTCAAGAGAAAACTGCTGTCTGGTTGTACTAGAGTCAGCCAACATTAGGCAGCCTTGACTAAGACAACGTGAATCATCACTGGTTGAAAAAGAAGAAAGAAAGACTATTCATTTACTAGCTGAAATAAACCTCCTACCTTTTGGCTTCCTATTGTTCTGAAACTAATATGGTATTCAGTGACTAAGAATCATCTCACTTGAAGGTTATTTTGCATTTTCCTTAAATGCTAAGGGCGAATGTGTGAATAAATGAGCCAAAAATGGCTTGGGAGTGGGGGAAGGGGATTGTGACCCCATAAAAATCAAATACAAAATGGGAGCTAACTAAATGACAAAAAACTGTGAGAAAAGAAAGACAGCTAGCAGCAAAGAGCCTCTGCCAAAAAGAAGGAGAATCAGGGTTTAAAAACAACAAAACATATATAAAAAGACTAATATGATGGCAAAATGGGAGCAAATAAAAATATCTAGCACTAAGCACATTTAAATACGGGGTAGAGTGAGAGAAGAAACATACACATAGAGAGGAATGCTACCTATGTCTCAAGAAAAAAAAATCTCTCTTCTCCTGCCCCCTCTAGAAAGTAGCATGACCCTCACATAATGAAAGTAGAGTAGGGTGGGTCTCTGAAAATGAGAAAGGGAGGAGGAGGGCCATATGACCACATGCTCATCTCTCAGCTCCTGCAGGTTAGAAAGCATGGCTAAGGTGGGGTGGATGGATCTAAGGTCAGCAATCTTTAAGGACCCCAGCCTCTGCATGAAAGAATTGGTTGTCACTCTGTGGCCTACCAGATGCTGATGGCTTTGCCATTCATAAAATCATAGACTGAGAGCTTGAAGAGAGTCCTGAGAGGCCACTGAATCTAACCTTCTCATTTTATAAATGGGGAAACTAAGGTATAGGTTAGGTGACTTTCCCTAAGTCATGAAACTATAAGAGTAAACATTTCAATGATTAACAATCCAGATGTGAAAACAGATTTCTTCCCTTCCACTCTGCTAACTCAAGAAGCAAATGTCCCAGGTATGAGTATGACAGTGCCCACAGCCACTCTTGATAAGACAGAGCAATGTTATCAAATCCTCAGACTATCAGCCAATTAATCAACAAGCATTTATTAAGTGCAATGAAATAGCACTATGCTAGGTGCTAGAGGTTCAAAACTTTCCGCCTAGAGTCTGGGCATCTCCAAGTGTCCAAGTGACATTCAACATTCTTCAAGGATCATCAGAATTCCAACAAAGAATTTTTCCAAGTAAGGCAAGAAGGAGGACAATTTCTCATTTCTTTTTATATCTCTTATAGCTCTTAAACAATCATAGGTGCCCCATATATTTTTATTGATGACTGCATCAATATTCAGTATTTGGAGCTGTCCAACAGAAGAATGGCTACCTTAGTGAGTTTCTTGCCACTAGACATGGACAAGGACTTGAATCAGTTGCCAGGGATCCTCTAAAGATGATTTCTCTATTGGGTGGGAAGTCAATATAGATGAAGGGTTCTTAACCTGAGGTATGTGAACTTGGTGGGTACACATACACATGCACAACTAAATTTCAATATAATTATTTCCTTTGCAATCCTATGTGTTTTATTTTATACATTTAAAAATATGATTCTGAGTTGGAGTCAACAGGTTCCACCAGATTGCTAAAGACACAGAAAATTTAAGAACCCCTGAGCTAAATAATCCCTCTGGTCTCTTCTGACTTTGAGATTCTATTTTTCCCCTTCCTCACTCAGAAAGGTGGGGACCTAATGAGTTTACATCCACAAACATAAGAGAAAATGGACCCAAATTATTCTTTCAGTTACCACGCTCTGAATTTGAAGCAATGGCTCATTACTGCTAGTTCCTCAGCAACTGGGAAAATTAAAAAATAAAATGGAAACTGATTTTTTCTATAGTGTAAAGTTTTCTTTTGGGCTTAGTTTTCCTTGGGATGAATTCCAGGCCTCCTCCAGTTCTTTGAAAACTGTGTATCTGGCTAATAGGGGAAATACAGATTCTTTCTTTCTGGTTGCTATGAGACTCACATCTTTGGTTCTGAGTTGTTGCCATTCTCTGTGGGCCCCCACTTGGTTACAAAAGGGTAGAAAAGACTCTTGGCAGTCAAGTTATTTCTTGTTTCTTAGCATTAGGTTTTGATTATTACCATTATTTTCTCACTTTGGCCTGGGAAAAGGTCATGTGCAAAAGCCACTAGCATAGACAGACATAGAATTTAAGAGGTTCAGCCTTTAAGTCTAACCCTCCCATTTGACAGGAAATTGTAGAGACACAGTGAAATGATGTGACTATCCCAAGGTCACATAGTTGGTTGGTAAAAAGAAATAATTTTTTGAAAAGGTCCTAGAATTTGGATCTCCTGGCTTCTGTCCAGAGGTAGGATGTCAGAAACAGCTCTGGACCCGGAGAAAGGGGACCTGAGTTTAAGTCTTGAATGGCACTGACTAGTAAAGTGTTTGTGGGCAAGTCAATGAACTTCTCCAAACCTCAGTTTCCTCATCTGTGAAATGGGTATAATAATACTTGTGCAACATACCTCCCAGGGTAGCTGTGTGAAGGTGTCTTACAAGCAGTGAAAGTACTAGATGAATATGAGCCACAACCATCTTTCCAATGCACCAATATGGTCTGCTCAGTCTTTTGTCTTACCCCTGTTTGGATCTATTTCAGAGCCTCTTTTTGTCCTTAAGAGTCTCCAGAGGAAACTCTGGGCTTTTGTGTATTTTGGAACTGCTACAGTTTTCAATGACTCAGAATCATCTTGTTTTTGTTTTTCTTAACATTGAAGAGCACAGCATTTGGAAAGAGGGGACTGATCACTTATTAACTTGTGATCAAAATCTAATGCTAAGAAACAAGAAAAAACTTCACTGCCAAGAGTCTTTGAGCCTCAGTTTTCTCATCTGTAAAATTAGTGGGTTCACTTAGATGGCCTCTAATGGTCCCTTCTGCCTCTAAATCTATGGTTCTAAGGTTACATGAAAACTTCCCTGCCTCCCCCAGCTCCTAATCTCTTTCATATACTGCCCTGCCTCCCCTCACAAATAATCACTTATCTATCTTCAGTGGCATTCTATTGCTTGTAAGATAAAAATCCCCCTTCCTTATTCTAAAATTGGAAGTTCTTAGCTCAACTCAGGCCCTATCTTTTCCAGACTTAATCCACATCTCTTCCCTTTATGCATTGTGCACCCCAACCACACTGACCTACTTCATTTGCTATTTCCCAAACTTGAAAGGCAATCCTATGATTCCAAAGTGTATACTGGTACTCAGCATTGTGGTAATTATGTATATGTGAGGGGAGTGGGGGTGGTTGGGTGATGTCCTTTGCCCCATTTCAAAGGGGCATGCTCATCTTTATTGGGCATCAAGACTTCTGCAGCTACTCCCATCCCACCAACAGGCTAGCAAAATCCCCATTTCTCTTTGGGGAAGATTGTTCTAAAATGAGAACGTGGGACCCTCCTTCCTACAACATCCCTGAGCAGGGAAGAAATCTCAGCCCCCTTCTGGGATAAACCCTAGTTCCTAGGGTAAGGTCAAAGGTACTTCAACACCTTGTTTACCTCCTTTTATGCATTCCATTCTTATTTCCCAGCATCCTCTTTCATTTGTTGGCAAAATAATTCAATTGATAATTAAATAATTTAACATTTATTAACATAAATTTGGTAAATGTAATGAATTATGGTAAATAATTTCATAAAGCTAGTCTTATGGAAGGGCAGCATGGTGGACAGAAGGCCAATTCTGGAGTCAGGAAGACTTGAGTTGAAGTTCTCTGGTATTTACTAATTAACATTAACAGTTACCCTGGGCAAGACACTTGACCTCTCAGTGCCTCAGCCAACTAATACATGTAAGTTCCAAATAAATATCTGATTTTATCCATGGAGGGAGGTTTGTAGCACCAAGGAAACCATGGGTATCACAAAAAAAACCCCAAAACATTCCCATTATAACATTTTATTTCTAAAGTGCTCTATTATGAAATGAACTTATTATATTTTAGACATAGCTGGGCTTTGTCCACTCCCTCCTACAGATCAAGAAGAGTCTCTTGAAAAAAGAAGGCCCAAAAAGATAAGAACACTGAATAATTGCCATGGATTTTAATGGAGTAAATAGCACCATTTATATGGGTTCATGTTGCACCATCTTTTAGGAAAATAGCCCCAAGCAATTGAAGGTTTGTCTATGCAAATAATTCAACATTAATACATAAAATAGACTCAATGTTCTTGGAGTAAATATCATCACCATTGGTTATAGAAATGAAACATGATTAAATGGATAGCATGCCAAACTTGGAAACAAGAAGACCTAGATTTCAAACCTTGCTTCTGATGTTTATTATATCTATGCACTCAATCTACCTAGCCTCAGACTGGTCCAAGCTCCACATCCCGATCAGCTATCCAACTTGTTTATCTTGCCATCTGTCCTTCTAATGCTCCACTTCTTACTTAAAATAGCACTCTCTACAAACCAGGCCCTGTCCTAGGAGAATTCATCCAACTCTGAGCTGTCTTGATTGACATGAGTGCAAAATCACTTGGTCCCTACTCTCAATGGCCCCAGACCAAATCATGCCTACTATAAAACCATCCACCCCCAGAACTTGCCATCTGCTCTGCTTCTACTCACATGCCACACCCCTCTTTCCTTATCTTTCTCTGGGCCTAGTAATAATCAATACCATTATTGCTTCTAGAAAGGGCATGTCAGTCGGCTGCCTTAGGGCTCCACTTAACCATCCCAAGGACTTCCCAGACAAAATCTACCTTCTCTGGCTACCACTACCCCATATATACTGTCTCCTTGAGGCAGGGACTGTTTCGCTTTTGTATTCATATCCTCAGGGATTAGACAGGGGCTGGCACATAATAAACACAGTAATTTATTTTTCTTTTTTTTAAATTAAATTCTATGTTTATTTTTAGTTTACATCATTTCCACAAGATTTTGAGTTACAAATTCCCCCCTTTCCCCTGCCCACCACCCCAAAAGAGTGATCCCACTGTATACCCCCTCCCCCAATCTGCTCTCTCCTATATCCTTCCCCATTCCCCCTCCAACTTTCCATTAGGGCAAGATGGATCTTCATACACCAGTGCCTGTATATCTTATTTCCCAGTTGCATGGAACAATAATAATAATGATAATAATAATAATAATTTTTTAAACATTTGATTTAACAACTTTGAATTCCAGATTCGTTCGCTTCCTCCCTCATCACCCACCCTTACTGGGAAGATAAGCAATTCAATATAGGTTGTGCGTGTGTAGTTAACAAAACATTTCCATAATGGATATATTGGGAAAGACTGACTATATTTCCCTCCATCCTATCCCTCCCCCACTTGTTCTATTCTCTACTTTGACCCTGTCCCTTTTCAAAAGTGTGTGCTTCTAACTACCCTCCCCCCCAATCTGCCCTGTCTTCCATTATTTCCCCTCTCTTCCCCTTCCCCTCTTCTCTCCTGTAGGGCAAGATACCCAATTTAGTGTGTATGTCATTCTCTCCCTAAGCCAAATTCAGTGAGAGTAAGGTTGACCCCTTCCCTTTTGCCTTCCTGTTCTTCCCCTCCATTGTAACAGTTTTCCCTTGCCTCTTATAGAGATAATTTACCCCATTCTCTCTCTCCCCATCTCCTCTCATTATATTCCTCTCTCACCTCTCAATTTCACCTTTTAAGTATCATCCTTTCCTTTTCCATTGATTCTATGCCCTCTGTCTATGTATACCTGTACACATATATACACACACTAACATATGTATTCATACTCCCATATACCCTCTTATATAGACATATATATGTATGTACATACACATATACATACACATATGTAAATAGATACATTTATATTCCCTTCAACTATCCTCATACTGAGAAAAGTTTCATAAGTTACAATTATCATTTTTCCATGTAGGCATGTAAATAGTTCAACTTTGATAAGTTCCTTATGATTTCTCTTCCCTGTTTACTTTCTCACGCTTTTCTTGCTTCTTGTATTTGAATGTCAAATTTTCTATTCAACTCTGGTTTTTTCATCAAGAATGCTTGAAAGTTCTCTATTTCACTGAATGACCATGTTTTCCCCTGAGACACTATACTCAGTTTTTCTAGGTAGGTGATTTTTGGTTTTAATCCTAGCTCCTTTGACCTCTGGAATATCATATTCCAAGCCCTTTGATCCCTCAGTGTAGAAGCTGCTAGATCCTGTGTTATCTTGATTGTGTTTCCACAATATTTGAATTGTTTCTTCTTGGCTGCTTGTAATATTTTCTCCTTGATCTGGGAATTCTGGAACCTGGGTATAATATTTCCTGGAGTTTTCTTTTGAGGATCTTTTTCAAGAGGTGATCAGTGAATTCTTTCAATTTCTATTTTGTCCTCTGGTTCCAAAATATCAGGGCAATTTTCCTTGAGAATTTCTTGAAGGATTATTTCTAGGTTCTTTTTTTGATCATGGCTTTCAAGTAGTCCAATAATTTTAAAATTATCTCTCCTGGATCTATTTTCCAGGTCAGTGGTTTTTCCAATGAAATATTTCACATTGACTTCCATTTTTTCATTTGTTTGGATCTGTTTAACAGTATCTTTATTTCTCATAAAGTCATTAGCTTCCATTTGCTCCATTCTAATTCTTTTTTTTTTTTTTTAAAGCAATTGGGGTTAAGTAACTTGCTCAAGGTTACACGGCTAGTCATTATTTATGCGTGGGTGCTCATTTTCTGAGGCCGGATCTGATCTTGGGTCATCCAAACTCCGAGGCCGGCACTCTTACTCACTGCGCCACCTAGCCGCCCTCCATTCTAATTCTGAGGAATTATTCTCTTCAGTGAGCTTTTGAATTTTTTTTCCATCTGGCAAATTTGGCTTTTTAAGGCATTCTTCTCCTCATTGGCTTTTGGGGCCTCTTTTGCCAATAGAGTTAATCTATTTTTAAGATGTTATTTTCTTCAGTCAGGTTGTTGACTCTTTTTTCATGATTTTCTTGCATCGTTTTCATTTCTCTTTCCAATTTTTCCTCCACTTTTCTTACTTGAGTTTCAAAATCCTTCTTGAGCTCCTCCATGGCCTGTAACCAATTCATATTTTTCTTGGAAGCTTTTGGTGCAGGGGTTCTGACTTCATTGTCTTCCTCCCATTCCATGCTTTAATCCTTTTTGTCCTCAAAAAAGGAAACTAAGGTTGGAATGCTGTGCTTGTTTTGCTTCCTTTGCTTTCTTATGTTGCCACTCAATTACTTAACTTTTGATCTCTTTGCCACAGTAGAACTCTGCTTACAGAGAGGAGAGCTTTGTCCCAAATCATTGGGGTTTTTGCAGCTGCCAGTGCTATTAGGACGGTACCATCTCTGCAGCCCCCACAAATTCTGGCTTACTAGTCACACACCTCAGGACCACCACCCAAGACTATGATCCAGATCCAGGTAGGTTAAAGCAAGAGCAATTACCCTCTGAATGTTAGCTTGGCCCCGCTATGATCTGCCAGGCCAGGAGCTCTGAAGCAGCCATGTGGAGGTGGCTGCAGGGCCTCGGCACCTCCACCACTTCTAGCTCTAGGGGCAGGGGCCAGACCTGCTCCTCCATTCCCCCCACCCCCAGTTCCAACAGAGTTCTACACTGACCTCTCACTTTTTCTTTGGCATGGTAAATAATTCGCCACTGCTGCTGGTGATCCACTTTCCCAAAGTCTGCTGCAGCCACTGGTCTTGGGCCACCCTGGGGCTAAAACCTTGGGCTCACGCAGGGCTGGGCTCAGCTCCCAGCATGCTGCAATGAATCCTTCCTGTCTGCCTGCCAGGCTGCCTTCAGCAGGAGATTTGTTTTTCTCTGTCACTTTGTGGTTTCTGTAGCTCTAAAATTTGTTTAGAGTCATATTTTATAGGTATTTGAGGTGGTTACAGGGGGAGCTCACGGAGTTTTCCTGCTTTTACACTGCCATCTTGCCTCCACCCTGATTATCAATAATTTATTTTTCGCTCATACAAACTGTATGAACATGAGCAGTCAATATATCTCTATGAGCCTGTTTCCTCATTTGCAAAATGAAATAATATTTCCTATAGCTCCCATTTCACAGGGTTGTTGTGAGACTCAAATGGTGCTTTGCAAACTTTAAAATGCTATGTTCATGTCAATCATTTTTAATGGTCATAAATGTCATAGAATTATAGATTTAGAGTTGGGAGGAACCTTAGAGGTCACCTCGTCCAATTTTCTCATTTTTCAGATTAAAAAACTGAGGCCTAGAAAAGTTAACCAACTTGCTCAAGATTACATATAATATATGGCAGAATCAGGATTTGACCCGAGGTCTTTTGATTCCAAATCCATCACTCTTTCCATTGTATCATGTGAAAAATAAGGGTGAAATGGAATATAACCCAGCTCAAGTGTAATCTAATTCAAGGTCTGAGATTGTGGGTTGATGTTAATTAACATAGTTTGGTGTAGAATAGGTAGACACCCATAACTCAGTGTGTCATATATATACTGACAGAGAAATAAGGATTGGCACAAACACTTTCCCCAATGTCCTTCCTTGTGTGGTTCTGTTAGAGAGGATTTTGAGAAGTCTAGTGGCCCTAAGCTCACAGGGTTATTGAATAGCAGAGAAAAGCATTTTGATGGATAGCTAGTGAGGGATAATTTAAAACTTCCTGCTTTAAAACTTTGTGCTTGGGGAGCAGCTAGGTGGTGCAGTGAATAGAGCACCTGTCCTAGAGTCAGGAGGACCTGAGCTCAAATCTGGCTTCAGACACTTGACACAATTACTAGCTGTGTGACCTTGGGCAAGTCACTTAACCCCAATTGTATTGCCTTCCCCCCTCCATAAAAAAACACCAGAAAAACAACTTTGTACTTGGGCATCCTCTTTTGTTAACAAAATTCACATTTAAAGAATGTCTTTAAAAGTTGGCCTACATTTACTTCCTGGCTCTGTCATTATTAAAGCCCTGGCATCCACTGGAGAGGAGAAGCCTTTTCAGGGAATTACAATAAACTGTTCCAGATGTGACCAATTTAGATCTGAAATGCTCAAATTAGTCATGAACTAATTCTGTGAAAATGTCAGTGTGAACCTGTGTACAATCACATTCCTCTGTAAGGTAAAAGAGTTATCTATGGGCCCCTTTGTCCACTACCAACATTATCATTACTCTTCTTTTAGTTCTAGTGCCATGCAGGGGCTCATGCCAAGCCCAGAGAAGACTGGTTGGCTTCACTATCTTCCCCTCTTAAAGTCATTAAGTCCTGTTAATTTTTCCTCTTGCATTCATATCTTGCTATTTTCACTGCCGCTATAGAAAATTTGTAGACTTGCTATGGGCCTCTAAATGCTTTCAACTTCTCCCCTTCACACCCAAACTGCTAATAATAATGGCCAGCTTCTATGTCTAGCACTTACTATGTACCAGGCACTGTGCTGAGCACTTTACAGTGGTCATCCCATTTGACCCTTATAACAACCCTGGGAGGGAGGTGTAGTTATTATCCCTATTTTATAAATGAGGAAACTGAGACCAATAAAGGTGAAATGACTTGCCCAGGGTTACCCATAAGTGTTTCAAATTAGTTTTGAACTCAGGTCTTCATGACTGGGACTCAAGCCATTGTGCTACCTAGCTGCCCACACCCACACCACACCTACAACCTCATCATCCCACTGCCACAGTCTTGATTATATCACTTCTCAGATCAAAAACTTTCAAGGATTTGCCACAGCCTATAGAATAGTCCAAATACACACTTGTCAGGTACATTCTAAAGGGGATTTTTTTTTCAGGGAGGGCCTATCAGCCTAGATTTCAGAAGGACTGATTTCAAAGTGTGTGTCTCTTCAGTATTCCTTTACTAGTGAGACAAAATTCCCCCCCCCCCATATTATTCTTGTTTAGAGAAAGTTTAGAGAAAGGACGGGACATGGAAAGTCAGCTTAGGAGGAATTAGAAACTCTCCAGAATAAAATTCTGAAGGAAAGCAATTCTCAGGAAAAGGAAAAACGGGTTGTCTAAAGAGGTGGAGGAGGATTAAGTATAAAATTCTCCGTCATTCAAAGTCTTTCATGATCGGGGCTTCTCCTACTTTCCAGTCTTCTTACATTTATTCTTCCTACTTTATTCCTTCTTACATTACATTCCTCCTACTTTTCAGTCTTCTTACATTTATTCTCCCTCCCTCCATGTAATCTTAATCTGATAACACTGGTCTCCTTACTGTTCAGGCATCTCTAACTTCAGGCATTTTTGCCAGCTGTCTCCTATACCTGGAATTCTCTCTTGCTTAATTTCTGTCTCCTGATCTACCTGGCTTCTTTCAGGTGCTAAAACACCACCTTCTACAAGAAATCTTTCCTGATCCCTCTCTTAATAAACTTGTACCTTCCCTGTATGGATTATCTCCAGTTCTCCATATATATCTTCTTTGTATGAAGTTACTCACATGTTGTCCCCCCAATAGACCGGGAACTTTTTGAGAGCTGAGATTGTTTTGGATTTATTTTGGGGGTTTAGTGTTTTATTTATTCATTTACTTATTTTGTTTTTTTCCCCTTTCTTTTTATCCTCACTAGGTACTTAGTAAATACTTGTGGAATGCCTGACCTCAAAAGGCAGAACTGGAAGCAATAGGGATAGAAGTTGTAAAGAAGCTTGGTAAAAGTAATACAACAGGCCTTCCAAGTGGACTGTCTCAGGGAGAGTGGGTTCCCTCTCCCTGGAGGTTTTCCAGCAAAGGTTGGTTGACCATTTGCCATGTAAATTATAGAGGATTCTTATTCAGGTAGGGGTGGGACTATTTGGCCTCAAGTGTCTCTTCCAACTCTGAGGCTTGTGATTCTGTGACTCAGCTTGAAACCCAAGGTCTTCCATTGCCTGGCTCCCATCCAACTTGTATAGGATTTAGAGCTAGAAGACAATTTAGAGATCATCAAGTCCAACACTTTCAATTTTTTTTTAACAAGTCTTACCCAAGGTCTCACATATAATAAGTGAAAGATATCATTTAGTTATTCTGTTCATGTCCAACTCTTTGTGACTCCATCTGGGGTTTTCTTGGCAAAGATATGTAGTGGTTTGCCATTTCCTTCTCCAGTTCATTTTACATTTGAGGAAACTGAGGCTTGCCCAGGGTCACACAGCTCTTAAGTGTTTGAGGCTGGATTTGATCTCAGGAAGATGAATCTCTTGACTCTAGGCCTGGCATTCTATCCACTGTACCACCTAGCTGACAATAATAAGTGGCAATACTGGAGTTTGATCATTTCCTCTTGGAATTTCTAACAGTTCTTCACCAGGACCTTTTCTTTGTTCTTATCTCATTCCTTTATCATAATTATCTAAATACAGATCCCTTAGAATCCATCAGACAGGGACTATGTATCTATCACAGCAAATACATCCTTTACTCAATAGTGAGTTGAAGCCTGTTCCCAAAGATTCCTGAGAGCTAACTACAGATTTTCAATATAAGCATTTATTTACTGGATTTACTGAAATTTACTAGAATATTTGCCAGAAATTGGTAAATGCTACAAACTGGAGCTTGACTTACTGGGTTTTTTTTTTTATTGTTTGTTTGTTTTTACTGTTAAGAAAGTGATGGAGAGAATGTTCATAATGCCAATTAAACTTAAAAACATGTCTTGTGTACATTTCCTTCCCTCTACCCACTGCTCAGGAGAGTCAGTTGTTAAATATTCACCAGCACTCTGCTTTATCTCATCATTCAACAGTGTCTTAAACAGAGTAGGGACTTTATATATGTTTGTTGAACCAAATCATCACAATTATGGTTTGTAAGTAAAACATGATTGAACTTCACAGTCTAAGCAAATTGTCCTTTTATTTTTTTTCCTAGCAAGAGTCCTATAGTTGATATTTTCACTGAATGATCAACTTTTCCCAAAGAACAAGCCTCACTTAAATTTAGTCAGTTGTTATCTCTCATAAAAGAGGCAACATGATAGAGGGAATAGAGACTTGGTCTTGAATTGAGGAAGACCTGTGTTAAATTCCCACTCCTGGGGGCAGTTAGGTGGCCCTGGAGTCAGATAAGGGAGAAAGGTATTGCCATGGCATGAGATCAAGGGCAACAGGACAGAGGCTACTGCAAGAATACAAAGAGAGACTGAGCAATATATTTTAGATTATGTAGTTTCATATAAGAATATACATAGAAGCATAAAAGTCATATGTATATAATATACATTAAAAAAATAAAATAGGGGTGGCTAGGTGGCACAGTGAGTAGAATACCAGCCCTGGAGTCAGGAAGACCAGAGTTCAAATCCGGCCTCAGACACGTAATACTTACTACCTGTGTGACCTTGGACAAGTCATTTAACCCCAACTGCCCTGCCTTCCCCCCTCCAAAAAAAAAAAAAAACAAAAAATAAATTCAATTACTGTTTAAGTTTTTGTTTTTTCTCTTTGGTGCTCTTTCAGAAGCTGGCTATATCATCTTGCTAGACTTACAGATGATAAAAAGATCACTGAGAAATGAGACTATTTTAAAATGTGTGTTTAAAGGCAAGATATCCTCTCTGATCACTATACTTTTACATTTGTATAATAATTACTTCAGGTTACATTTGTCTTGGAAATTTAATGCAGCATGATTAGTAAGGCCAATACCCTCTTTAAAAAAAAACAAACCAAAAAAACAAAAAGTGAACTTGAATTTCAAAATCTTAATTTTGTATCCCAGCAACCAGTTTTAAATGGAAATATCTTAGGTGTTCATATGTAAAGGCAAAATCAGCAAAGTTCTTATAAAGCATAATCAATATTACCATCAATGAAATTATCTTATATGACTGAAGAGATTAAATTGCTTCTTTCAGATAGTAAATGTTTATGTTTGGCACTTCTAAAAGCATCATTTCAATCATTCTCTACCCCTCCTCAAAAAAAAATGTAAATTTCACACTTCAAATCTCTGTTATTCTTCTTTGTTCAGTGTATTTGGTTACTACTGTGAATCAGAGGTTTAGAGTTGAGAGGGACCTTAGAATTCATCTAACTCCTACCCTTTCATTTTAAAAATAAGGAACCTGAAACTTAGAATTTATTTGATTTACCCAAAGTCATCCAGAACTGAAATGAAAATTCACGTTCTCTGCCTCCCTATTAGCATACTTCCCATTGTACCAAACTCTCCCAAGAGCTAGAGACTTAATACAACTTTAAACCAAATTTTATTTGACAAAGGGACTTGAAACAATGAGGTTCCACCTCACACCTATCAGATTGGCATAGATTACAAAAGAGGGAAATGAAAACTGTTGGAGGGGCTTTGGAAAACAGGCAGACTTGTGCCCTGTTTGTGAAGTGGTGAGTTATTCCAGCTATGCTGTGATGCAATTTGGAACCATCCTACTGACCTACTGAGACCATTACTAGGCTTATAACTCCAAAAAAGAAGACAAAGGTAAAAGATCTATGTATGCAAAAATATTTATAGTAGCTGTTTTCAAAGTAGCCCCAAATTGGAAATCATGGAACTGCCCATCCATTGGAGAATAGCTAAACAAGCTGTGGTATTGGAATGTGATGGAATATTATTGCACCAAAAAAAAAAAGACAAAGTGAACAGTTTCACAGTAAACTGGGAAGACCTCTAAGAACAGATGAGAGTAAATGAAGCAAAATTAGGAGGATAATGTATACCATGATGACAACATTATAAAGAAAAACAACTTTGAAAAACTTTAGAATTTTGATCAATTACATAATAAACCACAAATCCAGAGGACTGAAGATTGAATGGGTCATTAAACTCTTGAGAGAGTCCTCTCCTGCATATATGGAACACTTTTTTTTTTTTTTGGCATGACCAATGTCAGAATTTGTTTTTCTGGAATATGTATATTTGTTTCGAGAGTTTTCATTTCCTTTTTTTTTTCTTTTTTAAATTGTCCAGTGGTGGGGCAGGAAAGACAGTGGAAAGATGATATAATAAATACCTGTAACAAATAATGTTTAAAAATGAACTAGAAAAAGATTTCTTCGAAAATGATTACAGTTACTGTATTTTGTTTTTTTTTTAAATTTTTTAAGAAATGCTTTATTAACTTCTGTTTTACATCATTCATTTCCACCAGATTTTGAGTTACAATCATTTCCCCCCGTTATTTCCCTACCCAACCTCCCAGAATAGCAGTCCCACAAGATATCGCTTCCTCCAATCTGCTCTCTCCCATACCTTCTCCCATACCCCCTTAGACTTTTCCATTAGAGGAAGGTGAATCTTTGTGTCCCAATGCCTGCACCTCTTATCTCCCAATTACAAGCAAAAGAGTATTAATAATAGTATTTATATATATTTGAAACATTTAATGTTAAGACCTCGAATTTCAGATCCATTTCCTTCCTCCCTTGTCACCCATTCCCTCTGGGGAGATAAGTAATTCAGTATATGTTGTACATGTCTAGCTTTGCAAAACATTATCATAATAGATATATTGTACAAGGCTGCTTATAATTCCCTCCCACTCATCGCACCCCCCACCTGGTACATTCCCTACATGATCCTGTCCCTCTTCTATAGTGGGTACTTCCAACCACCCCTCCCCCCAAGGATGCCCTCCCATCCATCATCCATCCTCTCATCCCCTTTCCCCCTATTCTGCTGTAGGTTGAGATATCCCATTTAGTATGTATGTCATTTTCTCCCTGAACCAAATTCAATGAGAATGTGGTTTTGCTTTTTTGCCTTCCTATTCTCCTCCTCCCTTGCAACGACTTCCCCTTGCTCCTTCTACATGAAATAGTTTACCCTACCCGGTTGCTCCCCATCTCCTCTTGCCACTTTCCTCTCTCACCTCATAATTTCATCCCTTGAGTATTCTCCCTTCCCAACAAATTCAACCTATGCCCTCCATCCATATATAACTGTAACCATCTACACACACATTCACATATGTATTCATATGACCACACCCCCTTCTTCCATTATTTTCATAGTGAGAAAGATATCATCAGTCACAGTTATTGCTTTTCCATATAGGAATGTAAATAGTTCAACTTTGATAAGTTCCTTTTGATTTCTTTTCCCTGATTACCTTCTCAGGCATCTCTTGCTTCTTGTGTCTGGATGTCAAAGTTTCTATTCAATTCCGGTTTTTTTCCTCAAGAATACTTGAAAGTCCTCTATTCCACTGAATGAGCATATTTTCCCCTGAAACAAAATACTCAGTTTTGCTAGGTAGGTGACCCTTGGGTTCATTCCTAGCTCTTTTGCCCTCTGGAATATCATATTCCATGCCCTTCGATCCCTCAGTGTAGAAGCTGCCAGGTCCTGGGCTATTCTGATTGTGTTTCCATAATATTGAAATTGTTTCTTCCTGGCTGCTTGGAGTATTTTCTCCTTGATCTGGGGGTTCTGGAACCTGGCTATAATATTCCTGGGAGTTTTCTTTTTGGGATCTTTTTCAGGAGGTGACCAGTGGATTCTTTCAACCTCTATTTTGCCCTCTGGATCTAAAACATCAGGGCAGTTTTCCTTGAGGATTTCTTGAAGGGTGATTTCTAGGTTCTTTCTTTGATCATGGTTTTCGGGTAGTCCAATAATTTTTAAATTGTCTCTCCTGGATCTATTTTCCAGGTCAGTGGTTTTTCCCATGAGATATTTCACATTGCCTTCCACTCTTTCATTTGTTTGGATCTGCTTAACACCATCTTGATTTCTCATAAAGTCATTAGCTTCCATTTGCTCCAGTCTAACTCTGAAGGAATGAATCTCCTCAGTGAACTTTTGAGATTCTTTTTCCATCTGGCAAATTCGACTTTTTAAGGCATTCTTCTCCTCATTGCCCTTTTGGGCCTCCTTTGCCATTTGAGTTAGTCTATTTTTTAAGGTGTTGTTTTCCTCAGTCAGGCTGTTGACCCTCATTTCATACTTTTCCTGCATCCTTCTTATTTCTCTTTCCAATTTTTCCTCCACTTCTCTTATTTGATTTTTAAAGTCCTTCTTAAGGTCCTCTATGGCCTACAACCCACTCATGTTTTCCCCTGGGGCTTTTGGAGCAGGACTTCTGACCTCACAGTCCATTTCCCACTCTATGCCCCCAAAATAGGAGTCTAGGGTTGCATTTTTCCGTTTCCTTTGCCTTGGCATGTTGCCACTTAATTACTTGACTTTTGGGCTTGTTGCCACACTATGGCTTTAAGGCCAGATAGGGAAATTTTTGTCCCGAACGTGTGGGGGGCAACTTCCATTTCTGGCAAGCTGTAAACCCACCCACAACTTCCGCCCTAGATCACAATCCAGATCCAGGGAGGTTAAAGCAAGAGCGATTACCCCCCAAGACTGATCACTGGATCTCCCTACAATTCGCAGGCCAGGAGCTGGAGCTGCCTCTGAAAACTACACAATGGTGTGTCTCCTCAGCGGCTTCTAGCCCCCAGGGGAGGGAGCCGACGCATTCCCCAAATACTGGTCCCAAAGTCCATAGGACACTAACCTCTTACTTTGTCCTAGGCATGTCTATGTTGATAATTCTGGAGTCACCACAGCTGCTGGTGTTCTGGGGTCTCTCCAGCCAGCTGCTGGCCCTGCCGCCCTGGGGCTAAAACCTCGGCTCACGGGGACCTGGGCTCGGCTTGGCGTGGCTCCCCACGCTCTGCGCACTGTGTGCTGCCGGCTCCCAGAGTGCTGTGCTGGTCCTTCCTGCAGGGCTGCTGGGCTGTCCTCAGCAGGAGGTTAGCTTCTCTGTGTCGTTCTGTGGGTGCTGGGGCTCCAGAAGTTGTTCAGAGGCCCCTTTTACATAGTTTGGGGGGAATCTGGGGGCAGAGTGGCTTGGATGAGCTGTTTCTACTCCGCTATCTTGGCTCCGCCCTACCAGTTACTGTATTTTGAAGAATAATTGCTATGAATCCTTAATATGCCATTTAATGCAATAATTCCTGGCACTAAGATTAAGGAGAGAGAACCCCAAATATACATATGGGTCTCTGTGGAAGGCAGAAATAAATGTCCTCTAGACATGGTGGCATACTGGATAAAGTCCTAGATCTGGAGCTAGGAAGACCTGAGTTCAAATCTGACCTCAGATACTTATTAGCTATATTATCCTTGGCAAGTCACTTAACCTCCGTCTGCCTCAGTTTCCTCATCTATAAAACTGAGATAATAATAACACCTACCTCCTAGGACTGTTAGGAGAATAAAATGAAGTAATATTTGCAAAGTGCTTCACAAATTTTAAAGCAATGTATAAATGCTTGCTACTATTAGAATTATAAAGGGCATATACAATTAATAAACATTTTCCAAGTACCTAAGATGTGCTAGGTACTAGGACTAGGGCTCTAGGGATACAAAGACTAATGTCCCTGCCTTCAAAGAACTTATATTCTAGTTTCCTGGTCTTTATCACTGAACCAATCAAGGTGCAAATAGCTTTCATTGACTCTTCATTGAAGGAACAGCGCAAATTAACAAATGTTATACAGAATGGAAAAGGTTGAAAAATCTAGAGCAGTAGTTTCCAACCTTTTTTTATCATTCACTCCAATCAGTAAAATATTTTTGAGCATGTGTTCCCCAACATATATTTATTAATTATGTACATTTATTACTTTAGTAATAAATATTTTAAAACATATGGAACTTTTAAAAGCATGAGTTAAAATGGAATAAACAATATTTTAAAATATTTATTGTTGGTATAAAAATATTAACAATACTTTTAGTGAGAGAAATGTGGTTGAATATGCTTCATTATATTTGACAATTCTCTGGGGACAAGTATTAAAGGAGATAGAACAGGTTTGTAAATACTATTTGTTTATTGGTAATTAATTTTTCAATTAATTTGATCAATATAGTTGGGCAAGCAGGTAAAAATGTCGTTTGTGGTGACAGAATGGAAGATCTTTGGGGCAGGGACTTTCATTTTTGGTTTTGTATCACTAGCACCTGGCTTAGTGCCTGATACCTTATAGGATTTTAATATTAAATACTTTGTGATTTTTCCCAAATATTATTTAAGGGGCAAGCATGGTGTATGCTGAAGTGGTCAAAAGGAAATTATTTTTAATGTATGTGCTGCTGAGGTGAGCACAGAGCACTTTTTTGTTTTAGGATTCAAAATCACTAGAAGTGAATAGTATGTTGAGGTCCCAGAAGCACAGAATTTCAGAGTTGGAATGGATCTCAGTGTCCATCTATTCTACTCAGTAACTGAAAAAGAATTCTTTGTAATCGTTTCCCATCTTGTCCTCCTTTGCTCTATGTCAAAGCTTCTTAACTTTTTTTTTTTTTTTGTCATGGACCCACCTGACAATCTGGTGAAGCCTGTGTCCATCTTCTCAGAATATTGTTTTTAAATGAATATAATGAAATACACAGGACCACCAAGGAAACCAATGTGTTTAAATAAAGAGTTTAAAAAACATTTTTTTAGAGTCATGCACCCTATGTTAAGAAACCTTATACTAGATAAAGAGGTGACCGTTTTCTTTACCAAGGCCAAGCCCTCTACTTATTCCTTTAATCCCATTTCCTCATGTTTCCTCTAGGAGCTAACTCCCTGGATTACCCCCTCTCTCTCTTATCTTCATGAAGATATCTTTTCTTATTGCTATTCCCTAGTGATCTTAAAATCATTATTGAGAATTCCCAGGCACCTGCCTTACAGCTAGTAAAGAGCCCTATGTAAATGTTATGACTAAAATAAGCTTAGCACACCTTTCCCATACTCAGTGGAGAGATGACTAAGCATTTGAATTTCTAGAATAATAAAAATCTTATAGTTGAAAGAGACCTCAGAGGTTATCTTGTCTAACTTCCTGTCTAATGTATTGATTCATTCCATGATATCCCTAAGGAGAGGTAGACTGTCCAGGAATATGAAACTTACTACCTCCCATAGTACTACATTCCGTTTGTGGGCAGTTTCAATTGGTAAGAATTTTTTTCTCATATTGAGCCAAAATCTGTCTCTATAATTTCTACTCATTGCTCCTGGTCCTCCCCTTTGGAGCCAAGCAGAATAAATCTATCCTTTATGACAACTAGAATGACAACTCCAGATATTTGAAGACAGTAGTCATTTCCTCTTAAGTCTTAATCTTCAGTTGGCATGGTTTCAAGTCTCTATCAGAATAAAAAGACTTGCACTTGTCTTCTGAATTCTGAAGATGCCAAAAGGAACTTATCATTAAAGTTCAAAGCATATGAAAGGATCTCTTATGGATATTTTCTTCGAAAGTGTACACTTGGGCTCCCAGATGTTTGAATCTGTTATAATTTAGCAGCTGCTACAAAACAGCTGTCGTTACATGCCCTGGTTTTTCAAGTTTGTGGCCAAAACATAAAGGGAGGCTTTGGGGAAATATTGGTCCAAAGAGCAACTAAGTGCTGTGGAGGCAGGAGTAGGGAGGAAAGGCAAAATGTCAAAATTCTTGGATGACACTGGAGAGACATTGGCCAGCTGGAGGATGGTGATGGGTTACAGAGCCTTTCACCTTTAGGTCACTGGTATACCCACTCAGCCTGTAGCATATGAAGGCTGAAACATCTGTCAGCTGGGTAGTGGCCTATGTGAATGAATTCTCTTTGTCTTTGCAGGGGGGTGTCTGTTTATCTGTTTACCAGAAAAAGTTATGTAAGCTCAGGCTACTGAAGGCGCCCTTGTATTGGCAGGAAGCCTTGTCTTTGGTTAGACAAAGAGAAGCTACCAAGAACAGCGGGTTTAATAATGGAGGGGAATGTGTGGGGAGAAGGGAGGAAGGATGGTCTTGGTTGGCAGCAGTCTTCTGGATTTTTCTAATGATCCCTCCACAGCAGAGGATGGACACAGCCAGAAAACGCCTTTGCAGGCTCCAGGAAACCTACGGAGCTGGCTCGTGTGGGTCCTGACCACAGCGGCCTCCACCTCAGCACCTCCTGCCAACCACCACAGAAAAATACCTTCTTTGTGATCAGGGCTTACTGGTCATCTTGTTGTTCTGGCTGGGAAGTCCCAGCCACCCATTCCTAAGCTGTCTATTTACTACTTCTCTTTACTCCTCTCTCTATTCCTACACCAAGTCTTGCTGGTTTAGCCCAGCAACAGTTCAAGTAGGCCAACAATCATTGGCTCTTAAGTAACATTTGGGTCAAAGAAAAGTCACTTTCCTGGACAAACAGCCATGCAGTATTTCATAACCAAATCATTTGGAAGTTTTGTATAAATATACAAGAAAGGAATAACTTTTATGAATGATCTTGACTTCATGGATGAAAATAATTCAGTAAGTATGTATTATAGTTCATATTTTCCCCTCACCCTGGTGTACTGGAAAACTATCTGCAGTTACCAACCAGTTCCAGAGATAGGTATAATGCCATTCAATAGGAAAAAATATCTTCCCACTGCTTCTTGTATTTACTTTCTTTTCCCTGACCTAACAATGCTCCTTCTGAACCTCTCTGCATATCCTATTATCAGACAACAAGTATTTATAAAGTGCTTACTATGTGCCAGGGAGTGTATGGGTATTCAAAAAGGACTAGCACTTCTGGTGGAAGGTTTGCCAAGTCCTTGGCAGGGCTGCTTATCCACCTTTGGTGCCCACCTGACACTCTCACCTATGGCTCCAAGAAGCTATAGTATGTACAGTGGACATACCCTGGCAAACAGGCTAAACCAGGTTGAGGGTAACCAAAGAGCCACAAACCAGTCCATAAGTTAGGGGGTGTCTACCCCAAGTATATGAAGACATCCCCTGGCAGAATGGACAGATGAGAACAATTTGTTCTAATGGCCATGAAGGCAGCTGAAGCTGGCACCATGGAGCTTAGAGTTGGGTCAGATATCAAAGGTCATCCACTGCATCCCAGGCCATTACCAGTCATTCTGATTTTTCTCTTGCCACTGGACTTCAGTGACTTTGGAAGAAAGAGTGAGGTTGATGACTTTATGCAGCTCTGTCTCATTTAAATCCCATTCATGAACAAGTCAAGACATCACCCTGTGATATCATTGATCCTCTTTGAAAACAAAAGACAAATGACAACTATGTGCCAGGCACCATGCTAAGTACTGGGGATACAAAGAAAGGCAAAAACATCACCCCTGCCCTTGAGTAGCTCACATTTTAATGGGGAGATAATATGTAAATAACTAGATATATACAAGACATGAAAGGTAAATGGAAGGTAATTTTCAGAGAGAAGGCACTAGCAAGGGTGGAGAGAGAAGATGAAGAGACATTGCGAAATGCCTCCAATATGAATCTTCTGAATATCTATATAACCCAAGCTCATGGATCAGGCAAATACCTATTTTGTCTATGCCTAAGATATGTTGTTGGCTGCCTGTTAGTAGCCTTTAGACTACCTGATGCTAGACAAAAAAATTTTAGACAATTACAACTTCAGACTTTATCCCTAAATTAGAGCCAAGGGGGACTGAATCCCTTGTGTAAAGGGAGATGAACAGGTCACAGCTCTAAGTGAATGCCTTTACTTTTAATAACTAACATGTTCACTGAATATAGATTGTTCCTAAAAAATATACGACCACACTTTTAAAATAAGGTGGGTTTTTTTTAAAGGAAAAACTAATATTTGGGCATTCAGTGAAAAATAACACTAATTATAGTCTAAAATCAGGTTTTACTCAAGCCATCTTTTTAGGAGGAAAAAGTGCCACAACCTATATTTGCATGAATTCAGGAGGTCTGCTTATTCAATCTTTTTTTTTCAAGGTTTAATGAATGCTTTATTAGGAAATAAAACTTTAAAACAATAAACTAAAGCATTCATAATATAGCAACTTATTACCAGGTTGGCCACATAGCCTTAAACAAAACCTATCATGGCATATAGCATATGTTATTGCATTCAATATATAACATAGCATTCCCCAAAATACTTGTTTATACGATCAGGGGGTCCCAGACTAAGGTCTTCCCTAGCACAGTACATACTTAAGGGGTAGCAAAGAACACAAACACCCTCCAAACCTGTCAATAGGTTGCAATCCCATCAATTCAAACAAAATGTCCAAGTAAAGTCCTCTTAGGGGTGTGTCCTCCTCAAGTTGCTGTTGCAGGCTCCCACCTGGCCCTCACGGTTCCTACCTTGCTGCAAAGTTTTCATCTTGACTTGGAGCTGACTTTTGAGGCCCATGGCTCCTCTTCCTTGGACTGACAGCTTCCAACTCCTACCTGAAGCTCTTGAAGGCAACTCTCTACTCCTGCTCCTTGTCTCAACTCACAGGGGAAGGGACTGCTCCACTCCAAATTCTCCCTGCTCCTGCCTTACAGCAGGCTTCAGGGGCTCCTCACCTCAGCTTCTTTCTCTGGGAAAACAAAGCTCAACAGGGCAACAACAATATTTGTACACACTACCAGAATCACTACCTCAATTTACTTTCAAATCCTGGAGATTCTGTGATAAGAGCTCTTAAAAGAGGCTTAAACTAAGCCTCCTCTTGGGGCCAGTCTCTGCCCTCCCGTTCAATTCACTTTCTTTCTTCCATTATTTTCATAGTGAGAAAGATATCATCAGTCACTGTTATTGTTTTTCCATATAGGAATGTAAATAGTTCAACTTTGATAAGTTCCTTTTGATTTCTTTTCCCTGATTACCTTCTCAGGCATCTCTTGCTTCTTGTGTCTGGATGTCAAATTTTCTATTCAATTCTGGTTTTTTCCTCAAGAATGCTTGAAAGTCCTCTATTCCACTGAATGACCATATTTTCCCCTGAAACAAAATACTCAGTTTTGCTGGGTAGGTGAACCTTGGGTTCAGTCCCAGCTCTTTTGCCCTCTGGAATATCATATTCCATGCCCTTGGATCCCTCAGTGTAGAAGCTGCCAGGTCCTGGGCTATTCTGATTGTGTTTCCACAATATTGAAATTGTTTCTTCCTCTCTGCTTGGAGTATTTTCTCCTTGATCTGGGGATTCTGGAACCTGGCTATAATATTCCTCAGAGTTTTCTTTTTGGGATCTTTTTCAGGAGGTGACCAGTGGATTCTTTCAACCTCTATTTTGCCCTCTGGATCTAAAACATCAGGGCAATTTTCCTTGAGGATTTCTTGAAGGGTGATTTCTAGGTTCTTTCTTTGATCATGGTTTTCGGGTAGTCCAATAATTTTTAAATTGTCTCTCCTGGATCTATTTTCCAGGTCAGTGGTTTTTCCCATGAGACATTTCACATTGCCTTCCACTCTTTCATTTGTTTGGATCTGCTTAACAGCATCTTGATTTCTCATAAAGTCATTAGCTTCCATTTGCTCCAGTCTAACTCTGAAGGAATGAATCTTCTTAGTGAACTTTTGAGATTCTTTTTCCATCTGGCAAATTCGACTTTTTAAGGCATTCTTCTCCTCATTGCCCTTTTAGGCCTCCTTTGCCATTTGAGCTAGTCTATTTTTTAAGGTGTTGTTTTCCTCAGTCAGGCTGTTGACCCTCATTTCATACTTTTCCTGCATCCTTCTCATTTCTCTTTCCAATTTTCCCTCCACTTCTCTTATTTGATTTTTAAAGTCCTTCTTAAGGTCCTCTATGGCCTGCAACCCACTCATGTTTTCCCCTGGGGCTTTTGGAGCAGGACTTCTGACCTCACAGTCCTTTTCCTGCTCTATGCCCCCAAAATAGGAGTGTAGGGTTGCATTTTTCTGTTTCCTTTGCCTTGGCATGTTGCCACTTAATTACTTGACTGTTGGGCTTGTTGCCACTGTATGGCCTGGTGCCAGACAGGAACTTTTGCTCCAAACGTGTGAGGGGGCCAACTTCCGTTTCTGGCAAGCTGTAAACCCACCCACAACTTCCACCCCAGAACACAATCCAGATCCAGGTAGGTTAAAGCAAGAGCGATTACCCCCCAAGACTGATCACTGGATCTCCCTACAATTCGCAGGCCAGGAGCTGGAGCTGCCTCTGAAAACTACACAATGGTGTGTCTCCTCAGCGGCTTCTAGCCCCCAGGGGAGGAAGCCGACGCATTCCCCAAATACTGGTCCCAAAGTCCATAGGACACTAACCTCTTACTTTGTCCTAGGCATGTCTATGTTGATAATTCTGGAGTCGCCACAGCTGCTGGTGTTCTGGGGTCTCTCCAGCCAGCTGCTGGCCCTGCCGCCCTGGGGCTAAAACCTCGGCTCACGGGGACCTGGGCTTGGCTCGGCTCGGCTCCCCACGCTCTGCGCTGTGAGCTGCAGGCTCCCAGAGAGCTGCGCTGGTCCTTCCTGCAGGGCTGCTGGGCTGTCCTCAGCAGGAGGTTAGCTTCTCTGTGTCGTTCTGTGGGTGCTGGGGCGCCAGAAGTTGTTCAGAGTCCCCTTTTACATAGTTTGGGGGGAATCTGGGGGCAGAGTGGCTTGGATGAGCTGTTTCTACTCCGCCATCTTGGCTCCGCCTCCTGCTTATTCAATCTTAAAGCAGGTTCAAGGATAGTTTTGTGGGTTATTTCTTCATGGACTGGAAAAAAAGATCAAGGCTGTGTTCACATGGAATGAAATGAGAAGACTCAAGAGTAAAATAAATGGTTTGAAATGCAACCACAAAAGCCCATTTAGCATTTGATTTCAGCTCTTAGTCACTTGTGTTGATCAAACTGACTGAATGTTTTTCTTCTGACCATTTGATTTGGCCTATTATGACTATTTATTTAATTCAGAGCTTCATGCCATTAGCCTACCTCCTCTACCTGCCATACGGAATGTGAAATTTTGACCAGCATCCTACTAAAACCCTTAGAATCTGTCCACATCCTTTATTTTCTATTCTGTCATTCTATATTATTATGTTATTCCTGCTTGCCTCATCCCAAACTAATTTAGGTTACTTGTAGAGTTGAAATAACAAATTTTTATGGCTCATTCAGAGACCCTTCAGGTACCTCCAAAGTCCCTGGGATGTATTTCTGTTTACCCCAAAGATTAGTGCTTTGAGTGCTTATAGAACACATTAAGGCCTCCTAATTTGTAATAACCCCTCCCAATCCCCTCCTTAAGACCCCTGTAGAATGCATGGGAAGCCTACTCCCATTCTTTGAAGTACTTGTTAGACATGCCAAGAGTTCCTAGTCTGAGTAAGTGCCTGTCATTCCTACATTATGGTGTCAGGAGTCTGTGTGTTCAAGGGTCCTTAGCAATATTATAATTATACTTGACACTGGAGCACTCTCTAGGTATTTGAAATTTCAGGAGTGGAGAGTGTATAATAACCCAAAATATAGATGACTACAAAGAATCATATTTGATGGAGTAGTGAGATGGCATCCTGATTTCTTATGGGACCAACCACCTACCCCCTAAATAAAACTGTTAATGTACAGCTGAAACTACTTTATAATTATTGTTTATACATTCTATATATGCTTATCTAATCTTGAAGAACTGGTACTGAACCCACAGGGTATAGTGTAATGGTCCTCTCCCCATTTTGTACCAAAGTTTGACTGGATTCAGTCCTAATTAGAGGGATTAGATTCTCTTTTTCTCACATTCAGCAGCTCATAAGTCAGTGTACCTGGGGAAAAATTGCTTCAGGTTTGGGTGATAGCTCATGTCTAGGACCTTTACCAAAGAATGGAGCAAAAAGATATGCAATGGTACAATATGAATTAGATGTGGGACAGGTAATTTATTCCTACATACAAAAGGAATGAGAAACATAGAACACTTACAAGCATGTACTAAAAGAATTCAGTAACAACTTATAAATATTGTTACAATCTGCTTGGAAGTTGACTATTAAAACTCATCTGAATATAAAGTAGTTTGCTGTACCAGCACATGAGTGCTCATTAATTGGCTAGGCTTCGGCCCATTCTCTTGTCAGTGGCCAACTTCTCTGAAGTATGAATTCACTCCTACCAGTCAGCTTCCCATGGGATCCAGGCCTTTTTTGGCCAGCTGAACTCATAAGGTTGCTTCTAAACCTGGACATATCCATGTCAGGATACACATTTACCTAAGACCAGAAAAGAACACACAAGGCAAAAAGATCGAGGGACCTCAACCCAAACTATCCTAGTTGTTGTCCCAATGAATTAGCTGCAAGGTCATAATGATATGAGAGGGAAAAGGACTTATACCTGCCCATTTCTCACAGAGGTTACATAATGCCACCTCTAGCATCAAGGCCAAGATATAGCCAGACAAAATCTATCTTTTTTTAAGACACCTTAATAATAGGGTTTACCATATCATATTAAAATTCAATGTCCTTTCAGCACTGGAATACCATATGTCTTGGAGTATCCACAAAGTCATTAGTATCCCAAAAGCCCAAGTAATTAGTTTCCAGATCTTCAGATTTTCTAGAAGTTTCTAGGGGAGCTCTAGGAGCATTTTCTCTGGGAGGGCTCCATAGGCTAATTCAAGCTCATGATTTAGGGCTAGTGTTAAGTATTACATTGTATGCTTAGAGGTAATTTTGGTGGATTTGTATGGTTTTTTCTGTGCTGAGAATTCATGTGATAATATATGTATTGGCTAGACCCCATTAAGTCAATCAGTAAGCATTTGTTAAGTGCCTATAGGTACTATCATAAACATCTCTGTCTGTCTGTCTCTCTCGCCCTCTTCCTTTTGTCTTCTTTTTCCTCTTCTTCCTCCTCATCTCTTTTTCTTGTTCTTTCATTTTTTTTTTTTTGCAGAGTTCAATCCAGCAAACATTCTAAATGTTGAGAGCACTGGCCCTAAAAAGACTAGGGTTGTTGCAGTATGCATAACAAGATGCAAGCTTATGACAGGAATGCGTTGGCCCAGGAAAATACCAATCAGATAAATATGTTATTTCTATAACATAGATGGGGCCACCTACACATTGGTTTAATATATTGAGTTTCTTCACAGTTGATTATATAAATGTATGCCAAATAACCAGTGGAGACAGAAGCCAATGGCTTGCCAAAGATCTGGTGACAAGCTTTTCCATTAATTATTCAAGCCAAATTCTGTAATAAGCAATTAATGCTTTTTCAGTTTGGATGTGCACAAAGACAATCTTAAAGTTTAATAGAATAGATCAAGCAGTGAATTTCTGCCATGCCCCACTTTTTTTCTGGAAAGATAAATTGAGATTTCTGGGGGCAGAGACAAGATGGCAAAGTAGAGAAAGCACTCATTTGAGCTCTCCTGATAGTCCTCTGCAAACAATTTAAAAATAACCTCTAACCAAATTCTGGAGTGGCAGAGCCAACAAAAGATCAGAGTGAGACTTTCTTCCA